>CAUYQU010043786.1:0-23486 GCA_963574635.1 Cheracebus regulus
CATTATGTCTAAAAAATGCACATAACTACATTTGAAACTACTTTATTACTAAAAAATACTATTAATCATCTGAGCCTTTAGTGAGCCTTTATCTTTTTGCTAGTGAAGGGCTTTGCCTCATTGTTGATGGCTGCTGACTGAACAGGGTGGTAGTTGCTGATAGCTGGCATGTCTTTTGCAATTTCTGAAAATATGACAACAATGAAATTTGCCACGTAGATTGACTTTTCCTTTCCTGAAAGATTTCTCTGTATAATGTGCTGCTGTTTAGCATTTTACCCACAGTAAAACTTCTTTCAAATTTAGGGTCAATCCTCTTAAACTCTGCTGCCACTTTATCAATTAAGTTTATATACTATTCTAAATCCTTTGTTTTTGTTTCAACAATGTTCAAAACCTCTGTACCAGAAGTAGATTTCATCACAGGCAACCACTCTTTGCTGATTCAGAAGAAGCAACTCCTTATTCATTCAAGTTTTATTATGAGATTGGAGCAATTGAGTCACATCTTCAGGATTCACTTCTACTTCTAGTTCTCTTTCTATGACATCTGCAGTTCCTTCCACCACTAAATCCTTGAAACCTTCAAAGTTATCCATGAAAGTTGGAATCAACTTCTCCCATACCCCTGTTAATGTTGATATTTTGACTTCCTTCCATGAATCATGAATGCCCTAATATCTACAATGGTGAATCCCTTCCAAGAGTTCTCAACTTACAGTTGACCCTTGAATAATGTGGGAGTTAGGGATTTGGGCCACCTGCACATTTAAAAATTTATATACAACTTTGACTTCCCAAAATCTAAACTAATGACCTAATGTAGACCAGACGCCTTATAGATAACATAAACAGTCAATTAACATATTTTGTATGTTATGTGTATTATATAATAGATTTTTAGAATAAAGTAATCTAGAGAAAAGAAAATATAATTAAGAAAATTATAACAAATAGAACATATATTTACTATTTATTAAGTGGGGTGGATTATCATAAAGGTCTTCATCCTCATCATCTTCATGTTGAGCAGGCTGAAGAGGAGGAGGAGGTTTTGGCCTTGCTGTCTCAGGGATGGCAGAGGCAAATGAAAATCTATGTATAGGTGGACCTGCACAGTTCATAACCATTTGTTCTATACTTTGCTGAGATCCATCAGAGGAATCACTATCTATAACAACTATAGCCTTATAAAATGTATTTATTAATAACAAGGTATGAAATTCAAAATTACTCATTGATCCATAGGCTTCAGAATGAATGTTGTATTAGCATGCATGAAAACAATGTTGATCTTGTACAACTCCATCAGAGCTCTTGGGCAAGCAGATGCATTGTCTATAAGCAGTAATATTTTGAAAGAAATCGTATTTTTCTGTACATTAATTCTCAACAGTGAGCTTAAAAGATTGAGTAAGCCATGCTATAAACAGATATGCTGCCATCCAGTTTGTTCTACTTATAACGCACAGGCACAGTAGATTTAGCATAATTTTGAAGGACTCTGATTTTCAGAATGGTAAATGAACATTGGCTTTGACTTAAAGCCACCAGATATGATAGCTCCTAACAAGAGAGTCAGCTTATCTTTTGAAGCTGAAGCCAGGCATTGACTTCTCCTCTGTAGCTATGAAATTCCTAGATGGCGTCATCTTTCAACATACGGTTGTTTGGTCTACATTAAAAATCTGTTATCTAATGCAGATACCTTCATCAATGATCTTAGCTAGATCTTCTGGGTAACTTGCTACAGCTTGTACATCAGTACTTGCTGCTGTACCTTGCACTTTTATGTTCTAGAGGTGGCTTCTTTTCTTAAATCTCATTAATTAACTTCTGCCAGCTTCCAATCCTTTGCAGCTTCCTCGCCTCTCTGAACCTCCATACAATTAAACAGGGTAGCATCTTTTTTCTTTTGCATTCACAATGTGGTTTTGCATAAGAAGTCTAGCTCTGGGCCTGTCTCAGCTTTCTATATGCCTTTCTCGGTAACCTTAATCACGTCAAGGTTTTGATTTAAAGTGAGAGAGGTGGGACTCTTCTTGTTACTTGAACACTTAGAGGCTATTGTAGCATTATTAATTGGCCGAATTTAATTATTTTTGTGTCTCAGGGAATAAGGAGGCCTGAGCAGAGAGAAAGAGATGGGGGAATGGCCATTTGGAGGAGAAGTTAGACTCCATATAACATTTACCAATTAAGCTTGCTGCCTTATAGGGTTGTAGTTTGTGGTTCCCCAAGCAAGTGCAATAGTAACATCAATGATCGCTGATCACTAACTACCATCACAGGTAGAATAATAATAAATTTTGAAATATTGTGAGAATTACCAAAATGTGACAGGGAAACAGGATGTGAACCCATGTTGTTGGAAGAATAGTGCTGATAGGTTTGCTTGAGCCAGGATTGCTGCAAACCTTCAATTTGTGAAAAACACAGGATCTGTGAGATGCAATACAGTGAAACTAGTGAAGCTCACTAAAACATGTAATGTCTGTATTAAGCCTGTCCTTTTCCCCATAAAAGAGCCAGAAGGGCTTAGATTACTAGCGCCCTTAATGATGAGGAATAATGACAACTACATGAATAACAACTGTGTGAATAATGATGATGACTGAAGACCTTTAACATTCAACAAAATCTTTACCCTTCTAAGAAGATAACACTGAAAATATGTTGCATAACATGACAAATCAATGGTTATATCTTAGTAAATTAATGAGTTTTTATACTAATAGATTGCATAAAATATTTTTCTTTTACAGATCTCTCTCTCTGCATTTCTATTCCTGTGACTTAATAGGGCAAATGACTATATCCTAGTTCATGCCTCTTGTCCCAATGCCCTGTCTGATTTAGCATTTGTCCCATACTTTTCCCGTTTTTTGAAGTGAAATATTATCTAGGCACATTGAAATAAGATGGGTTTGGTAGTCATCCACTTCATTCTTCCAGCCTTTCTTACAATCTCACCTGAGAGCATAGGGTATATCTCTTCAGAGATCAGAACTCTCACTCTCCTTGTCTGGCCTTTTCCAGACTCAACATCACCAACCCTTTCCTTCCGAGATATAATCAAGGTATTTGTTGGTAAAATACATAGCACTTAGACTAAATTGTTTCAGGGAATAGCTTACTGCAAAGGATAACCCTTCCCAATATGAGTTAGATCAGGCTCAAGGATGTTGGCATTGTTTGCCTATGGCAAGGCCAGATACAGATGCTCCAAACTCCTGTTCTTGGCTTCATAAATGATTATCTAAATTTATTGTCCCCACTGATCAATTAGAACAGAATGCCTATTAATCTGACTTGAACACATTTGGTTACACTTTTTTCTTTTCCCTAGACTCTTGAACTCTGATGCATTCTAAGTCTGCGCCAGAATTTAGCTCCTTCTCAATGGCTCCTCCCAGGAAGAGGCTGGCATAAGGGTAAAACATTCTCTGATCTACTATCCAATCAGGCCACTTCATATCTGGTTACATTTTACCTACATCTGGTTCTTTCTAGCCTTTGTCTTTCCTCCTATAAAAGAAAAGCCCTTTTCTGCCTGAGCTCTGAGAAGCTTGCTGTTCTTATAGTCGGAGAGATCTTTCTATTCCAATAGTAATTGAAATACTCCCCCTCTTATAATAATCTTTTCTAATACAGCTTCTACTTATCTCAGTCTAGATTTGCTTTTGTTTTTGACTTTATTAAATAAATTTTATTTTTAGAGCAATATTAAGTTCAAAGGAAAATTGAGTGGAGAGTACAAAAAGTTCATTCACCTGCTCATCCTGCCTCCATGCTGCTCAGCCTCTCTTACTATCAAATCCTGTACCAGAACAGTATACCTATTACAATCAATGAGACTCACTGATACATAATTATCATTGAAAGAGATCAGAATATACCACCACCATAAAAATATGTCACTTCAACATAAGGATTGTTTTGAGCTGAAGGCAACTGAAAACAAGAAAATGTAGGAAGGATTCTCTGCCTTTCTCTTATCAGATTAAAAGCAGGGCATACATTTCCTCTTGTGACGGTGTCGGCCTCTCCCGTACTGGGAAGAGAAGAGCCACTCTTATCAGTGGAGATGGAGAGTCGGACACGTTTACATAAACAGAACTTACAAAAATAACTCTTATTCTTCCTTTGTTTCCTCATATTTTTCCTAGTCACTTCCCCATGATTTATTATCCCTGGAAGCCCCAAATCATTTCCTTTTTAAAAATGGTATGTAACCCCCCCGAGTCTAATTGCATCTTTAAATTTCATTTCTTTTCTATGAACTCCTAGGCATGTCATATCAATAAAAACGATGTGCCTTTTCTCATGTTAACTTGTCTTTCATTAGTTTAATTTACTGGTTCCCAAGTACTAAACCTAAGAGAGTCCAGGAAGTTTTTCTCCCTGACATCACTAAAAGTCTGCAGTTTACATAAACATTTACTCTTGGTGTTGTATATTTTGTGCTGCTGTAGTCTGAATGTTTATGTCTCCCCAAAACAATCCCCAGTGAATTTTGGTCTGCTATTTGGGTTCCCCACAAAATTCATCCCCAATAAACCTACAGCCCAATGTGATGGTTTTAAGGGGTGGGGCCTTTTAGAGGTGACTAGGTCATGAGGGCAGAGCCTTCATGAATGAGATCAATAGCTTTATGTAAGAAGTCCCAGACAGCTGCTTTGCCCCTTCCACAAGTGAAGTTATAGCAAGAAGACAGCCTGCACCAGACACTGAACCTGCCAGTGCCCTCATCTTGGACTTCAGAACTGTGAGAAACGAATTGCTGTTTATAAGCCACCCAGTCTAAGGTATTTTCTTATAGCAGCCTAAATGGACTAAGACATACGTGTTTTGACACATATCAACCATTACAGGATCGTATAGAACAGTTTTGCTGCCCTAAAAATCTTCTGTGCTTTCCTAATTCATTTCTCCCTTCCTTCTAACCCCTGGCAACCACTGACCTTTTCACTGTCTCCACAGTCTTGCCTTTCTCAAAATGTCATATAGTTGGAATCATACAATACATAGCCAGTTCAGACTGACTTCTTTCACTTCGTCATATGCTGAATTTTTTATTTGACAATTGTAACTGAACACTGATCCTAAATCATGTATTCCAAGACATTGAATTTATATTCCTAAAAGGTACATTATGCATATTACAAGAAGGGAAGGAGGAATGCAACATTTTCAAAGGTCCTATGAAAGCTCTCTTTAGCTAGAAATTGTCACAGCCTGCTGTTTAATGTTTCTATTAGAGATTAAATAGGAGCTCCCCCTTCCTGTGTCAAATGAAAGAAGATAGCTGTGACTGGAAGTTGCTTTGTTGCCACCATTTCTGCCCCAGGGGAGGCAATAAAGGGAATCACTGGATGCCGTTACTAGGTCGTGTCTACAGTCCTTGGCTTTGGGCAGAAATGTGTTCACTGTGAAGCTAATGAAACGTAAGCTTTGAGGCCTCTCATTTTGTAGTCATCATTTTGTATTCTATTTCTTAATAGCATCTCTCCACTATATAAGTCTCATGCCTCCCAGAAAACCTGTCTCTGCTCTTGGCTATACAGTACAGCAAATCTTTGCTTGTCACTTTCACCCAGCAAGCCTTGCCAGCTTGTAGCCCAGGACCTCTTAGGCAATCAAAATAAGCCTAATGTCAGTGTCAAAAACAGAGGGTAGGGAATGTGGCACAGTTCTACCTTTAATAGTGAATAAAGAAACAGAATAAAACTCATTGGGTATTTTAAATCTTCCATCTCCATGCATTTAAATGCAACACAGTGCGACCCTAGTTACACTCTTTTTTTTTTTTTGTAATTCTAAAATTGATTTCAACTTTACTAGATCTTGAAATAATGACAAACATAGAAAGCTAAGAATAAACCAATTAAGAACTGTTACTATGCATCATGCAGATACAAAATCTAAAAAAGTGCGAATGAATTTCAGAATAGTATGTGGGATCCCGTTAGAGTCTGAAAATATCAACACTATTTTCAGTAAAGGACACAGATATAAAGCCAATGCAGTTTGCAAAGCACCTGCCACACAGTAGTGCATCCTCCATACTCCCCCAGACTGTACTCCCCCTAGTCTTCCTGGAATTCCACTGGTGCCTGTAATGCCAGGAGCCACATGGGCCAGCCTCAAAGTAATAGTTAATATTTACTGGTACTGATGATGTTCCAGACACTGTGATTGATGCTTTTCATGTATTAACCCATTTAATCTGTTGAAGCTGGGGGAAGGGTATAATAAATATACATTTTTCTCCCTGTTTGGAATCAAATGAGAAATAATACCCAGGAAATCCACAGAAGAAGCCTTATTACTCTTATTTGTTTTTGCTTCAATGTCAGTTTTATTATCTATAAAGCTGATTTGAGAACAGGGCTTTAGCCCTCCAGCCATGAGAGGCTTCTTAAATACTTTGCCCCTGTGTTTACCAGACTTGGTTGTTTAGAAACTGGCTCAGCTGGCTAAGTGAGCTTTTCCTACAGGGATTGAGTCTAGGCTGTCCAAATACCATGTGGTTAAAGAGAAGGGCTGGCCTTCCTGGAAATAAAGAGCTGGAAAAATGAAGGAAAAGGGGAGGGTCAGAGGGAGAGTGATTGAGATCCTCTTTGCTCATTTAAGAGTGAATGTGGTGCTTCTTCTACAGAATGGTTCCTTACATAAAAATGCACTCCCTCCTTCAGGTCATCAGTCTGGAACATTTACTCCCAATTTCTCTAGTTCAGCCCAAGGTGCTTCATCTCCGTCTGCATCTTTCTATCATTTCCCTAAAAGTGTCTGTTCCTTGGATTAGACGGAGTCTATCAAAGTTACATTTAGCTGCACAAACACACTCTTTTCCATTGTGAGGCTGAAGTCTTCTCTTCTTCCACCAGGGGCTCCTCCCTGCTTTTACACTCAAAGACATTGTTCATTCTGAGGTGATGATAATAATCAGATACTCATTTTATGCAAATTATGTGGAAAAACAGATGAGATGTCTCTACTGCATTAAATGTCTCTTGATACTCTGCTTAGCTCTGTATTCCTATCATCAGCTCTGTGTTCCTATCATTGTTGAAAACATTCATTGAAAAACTGTCCCCATGGACCACTCTGTCACTGCCAAGCAGCACTCGAAGAAATCGATTAATCAGAAGACCTGAAGTTACAGGTTTCTCTAGGTAGTTCCCATTGATAATTCACTAGGAGAAAAAAAAAACTGTCAAAGTAACTAAATTGTAAGATGCTATCTCTTTGGAGGAAGAAATTATCCTTTTGAACTCAATAATTTATAATTTAATCTCTTGATAATGTACAGGATCAATTTAAGTAATTGGGGTATGATAGCATCCACTATTAGGGATTCAAAGAAGATATATTATATTTCAGGTTATTTATTTATTTATTTTACCAGAAAGTAACATGGGCCTTGGAATGAAATAGGCCTGTGTTTAATTCTTGACTCAAAAATTGTATGACCCTAAGCAACTCTCAATTTAATAATCCCTGAAATAGCTTTATTAACAGTTTATGCCCTCAGAAGCATTGATGAAATAGCATATGCCTATGTATATAGCAGATAAAGACTCTGCACATAGTAGGTCCTGAAATAATTTTAGTTTCCCTTCTCTTTACAAAGGCCAACCTTATTTATGGGTAAAGGTGCTGCCACTAGTCTACTATATAATATCCCACTTCTCTTTTGATCAAGCTATGGAGTGGACCTCAGGAATAATAAGGGAAGATTTTTCTGAAATTCAAGTTCTTATTTCTTGAGGTCTGGAATCACCATTTTTTAGTCTATAGCTTACTTTGTGTCAAGCACTTTTTATGAGCATTTTATAAATATTAGCATGTTCCATCCTCATAACAATGTTTTTTTTTAATGAGGAAACTGATTCACAGCAACATGACCAAAGTCCCAAAACTGAGAAATGATGTAGTCAGGATTTGGATCCAAGCAGATTTTGCTTCTTATTCCTCTACATTGTTGCTTTAATTGGGATTCCACTACAGGAAAACTTAATGTTAATAGTTTACCTATTTTTAAAAATATGTTCACATTTTAACTATCATTTTTCCATTTACCTAGTTGTCTATAGAAATAATTTTTCTTAATATCTATTTCTATTTTTGTAAGAAACTTTATTCTGAAAATTTTAAGTTGGTTCTCTCACTCGTAACTGTATGTGGGGTGGGGATGTGATTAAGCCTACCAGCTCTGGCCTCTAATGGAGAGGCTTACAAGTGGCCATACCACTTATAAGCTGTGTCTTTAGCAAATTACCCAAACTTGCTGTCCTTCAGTTTCCTCATCTGGAAAGTGAAGATAATGCTACCATCTATCTTCACAGGAGATTTCATAGATTCATAAGTGAATACATTTAGAACTGCCAGGCACATGGTTGTTCTCAGTAAGAGAGAGCTCTTATTATTATATATATCTATGCCATTATCTCTCATTGCTTTTGCTGCCTTGTTCTTATGCAGAATCTTCAGTTTACTAAGATTTTTTAAAAATATACATTGGCTGCTTTTCTATTTTTAAATAACAGTGTAAGGTAAATATACTTGTTTTGGAGATGAGGAAGCCAAGGATCAGGATATGTTATGGGTTGAATTATGTCACCCAAAACAAGTATGTTTGGAGTCCTAACCTTCGCTGCCCCAGAGTGTGACCGTATTTGTGGAGACAGAGTCTGTACAGTGGTAGTCAGGTTAAAATGAAATTATTAGGGCGGACTTTAATCCAACATGAGTAGTGTCCTTCTAAAAGGGGGAAATTTGGCCAGGTGCAGTGGCTCACACCTGTAATCCCAGCACTTTGGGAGACCGAGGTGGGCAGATTAGAAGGTCAGGAGATCAAGACCACCCTGGCTAACATGGTGAAATCCCATCTCTACTAAAAATAGAAAAAGTTAGCCGAGTGTTGTGGTACGCACCTGAAATCTCAGCCACTCAGGAGGCTGAGGCAAGAGAATCATTTGAACCTTGGAGGAGGATGTAGCAGTGAGCCGAGATCAAGCCACTGCACTCCAGTCTGGGCGACAGAGCGAGACTCTATCTCAAAAAGAAAAAAAAAAGAAAAAAGGCGGTGGGGGAGTGAATTTGGATACAGACATGCATGCATAGAGGGAAGATGATGTGAGGATATACAGGAAAAAGGCCATCCACAAACCAGAAAGAAAGACCAGGAATAGACCCTTCCCTTGCAGCCTTCAGGAGGAACCAACGCTGGTGACGACTTCTGGCTGCCAGAACTACAAGACAATACATTTCTGTTGTTTAAGCCACTCAGTTTGTGGAATGTTGTTACGACACCCTTAGCAAACTAATACAGATGAGTAGAACGAGCTGCTATGCTGAGTAAAATGTATTAAAGAACCAGAACGAAAAGTTTCCTGCTTCGGTCCAGTGACCTTTTACTGATAACTTGGATACTTTATGTCTAATGATCCCTTAACCCAACCCTGCCTGCACCTTCATATCCATCCATTTTTAAACCTGGCAAGAGCTTACAGGCTTGGAATGCTGTGCATAAGGCAAATACTTCAGGACAAGGTAACAGGACACTTTATGTCTTCCAGGATACGTATACCTGTGTGGAGGTATAATGTATTCTAAATGTATTCTCTAATGTATTCTAAAGAGAGGTATGACATTATTATATATAAACTGATTCACAAGGAGTCACAAAATCACAGCATCAGAGAGCCTGGGTACTCATGAATTCATCACTCTCAAAGCCAGCATCTCTGTTTTTCCCATTCCTTTTGTTGTTCAGGTATCATTTGAGCATGGACGTCATGGGACACGACTCTCCATCATGGCTTCAGCTCACCCAAGGACCTATGGATAAGTACAGAAGTCATAACCTCCCACCTCCTGAATGTCTCATGATTCAGATCCCAAATGCCTTATAAACCAAAATGTTATATGAATGGAGCATATTGTTTTCATGTATGCAAACTCAAGTCTTGAAAACCACAGAATACAGACAGACCTAGAAATGATTAATGGCAGATTAATGAGATTGTATAAGTATGCAGCCCATGAATAGAACCTATAAAAAATGAACTGTGAGAAGATATTGAGTTTTGCCAAAATGCCATTCCTGTAAGGGCATCGCCTCCCTTTATCAGCTTCATAGCATCAATCATGTGGACACCATTGTCAAAAATGTCATTAGAAAGACTCTAAATCCTGATAAGCTAACCCAGTCCATTTACAGGGTTTATTTTAAGCTGTCTTGGTAATTTGTCTCATTCTAGATCTTGAGAGCTTTTTTTAGAACACTTTTCTCACATGGTTCAGGACCTAAAATTATTCCATTGTCTCAAAAAAACTCTTTCATTTTCAGCATAGTTTCTCTTGTTCTAGAACATTTGCCTTGCCCATGCAGGACATGACTTTGAATTCTAGACTTTATTAGCTATGACTTCAAAGGGAAAAGGGTTACTCTGGATACTAGAGTCATGACATTTGTCTAGGGGTCAGAAACCTGCATTCTCCAGTAGATTTAGGCCCAAGACCTATGGCTTCAAGGGAAGACTATATGACCTGACATTAAAAAACTTGGATTCTTATCCCAGACTGTCATATTTTGACCCTATATATTTAAGAAAGCATTTATGGACCCTGAATTTTTCCCCTAATAATTTGTTTCTATAAATTTTGGCAAATATCTGTATAATCGTGTATGCATGCATGGATCAAGATATGGAATACATCCATCACTCCAGAGAGTTCCCTCTTGGCCCTGTCCAGTAAGTTTTTCTGCAACCACAAAGAAGTAGTCACTTTTTTTTCTTCAATCACCATAGAACACAGATTCACTTTGCATGTTGTGAAACTTCACATAATAGTTCCTCACTGTGTCTGTCTTCTTTGACTCAGTGTAATGTCTGTAAAATTAATTCATGTTGTTGCATGACCAATCAATTTTCCTTACTGATGCTGAATAAACTTTCTTTGCATAAATGTATATAGCTGAACGATTTTTATTAATAAAATAAGAAGGATAATCTGGACTTGAAACCTGGGCCCACTGGCACTAGCTTTGTGATTTTGGACAAGACACTGGCTCTTCCAACAAGGATCAGACACACTAAAGGCCTCTCGCTCACCACTGTAACTGGCTCTCGTCCACGTCTTTTCCCTGGACTACTGGTAAACCCCACACAAATCAATGCATAGAACATTATATGTCTATAATGCATAGAAATCAAAATACAGGACAGCTTGTGCTTCTTTTGTGCCTGGATTCTTTTCCTCAACATAATGTCTATGAGATTAATCCATGTTAGTCTGCCAGTTAATGTCCTGGCTTTTATTATTCTTCAATCAGAGCCAGGATGGATCTTTTAAATATAAATCAGATCATGTCACTCCTTTTCTTAAAACTCCGCAAGGGCTCCCATTTCACTTATAATGACGGAAATGTTTACCAGAGCCTACCTAGACTACCACCCCAACTCCCCTGCAACTCCATCCTCATTTCTCGCCACTCTCCTTTCACTCACTACACTTTATGATTGTGTCTCCAATATGCTCCAGTTATTCCTGCGATGGGGTGAAAAGGTCCCCTCTTTATCGCAGGCTGCCTGTTCTTCCATTTATGTCTCAGCTCAAATGTTACCTTCTCACAGAGGCCCTCGTTGACCTCTCCAGCTAGGTATAGAATCATGCTTGGCACCCAGAAATTGTCCTATAATTATTAGTTGCATTAATGAATATGGATACTACAATGCATAAATGCATTGTGGACATTTATTAGTGTTTTATAACAAAAATACCTAATAATTATATGCTCAAAAATTAAACTGTGTATTTGTGGTCACTATGAAAAAAGAGGCCCATAATCTGCATTTCAGAAGCTTAGTTAAGATCTCAAATAAGAGAGAGGAGATGGGAAACTATCTATTAAATAATCCAGAAATGATAACTGAAAAGTACTTTAGCCAACGGTACAGAGGGTAGATGACCGGCAGAAGGGGGGTCCTTGTCGGGAGGGAGGTGGTGTGAAGTCTTGGGTTTTGTCAGAAGACTGGATTTAGCTTTCATGAGATGGGCAGTGACAAGTTAATGCTGCTGTTGTTTCCTTTTTATTTTTATAAATTGGATGTCAGTATACAAATTACAAGTGATTAAAAATTTAGTAGGATATCTTCTCAATATACTTCATTTTTCTTTTGGAAATTAATAATATTCTACTCCCCACTATGAAAATGCTGGCTGATAACCATGGCATATTTCCTCTGGGCCAACAAGCAGCTAGTGTTTAGTCCTCCTTTACCACCCTACTACTCTTACCAAGAGAGAATAGTGTTTGTTCCCAAACATGTTCACGTTATATGTATTGTTTTATAAATCAATAAAAGAGGAGTGAAAAAAAATAGAAATTTCTAGGAAAACTAAGTTGAACGTTTTAGGAAGAGTCAATAAGTATGAATTGGTACTGTTTTTCTGTTGAAATAGGTATGGGCAATCCAACGTTAGAATATTTGGATAGAGTTGCAAAAATTAGACATATTCTGAACTCGGATGGTTTTACATGTCTTTAAGTTCTTCCATACTCTGAAGAAACTGAAACAGAAATTCAAATGTTTGTTTTTAGGCAAGTTATTTCTATGCAAAGAAAAACCTTGGATCTATATCAAAAGATTGGCAAACAACAACTCTTCGGGTTAATGAACCAACTAAAAGTTCTGATTCATGTGAGAAAAAAAGGGTTTCCACTGAGCTGAATGTAGTTCATTCCTGATACTTAAGAAGTTTAATTAGTCACCAAAATACAGTAATTGAGATTCCCTGGTTCCACATAGCAATTAGCCACTACGAAATCCAATGGCCATTTCTCATTTCTCTTCATATTCAAACTTAGCTTTTGAAACAGTTATTTTTTTCCTCTTCCTTATAATACTTTCCTCACTTGGTTTTCCAAAAGCACTCTCCTGGCTCCCTTTCTACCTGGACACCTTCTCCTTTTCAGTCTTTTTTTTTTTTTCTGGTTTCTATTCATCTTTTCTATACCAGGGTTCAATTTCTAAATGTTTTTACCACTTTTCTAGGCTAATACCCTAGGTGATCTCCTCTGGTCTCATGAACTTATGCAAATATTATCCATACACTGATGACTCCCATACTTATACTTCTGGCCTAAACTCATCTAAACTCCAGACTTGTATATCCAGCTACCTACTCAACATCTCCACTTGAATGTGCTGTTAGGCATCTCAAACACAGCATATCAAAAGCCTTACTTCTTACCTTCCACCGCACCAAACTATTTTCCCATAGTCTTCTTCACAGTCAATAATAACTTCATTATTTCAGTTACTCAATCCCAAGAGCTTGCAGTTGTGTTTTCATTTGTCTCCTTCACAGCACACATCTGCTCCAGCAACAATCTTATTTTTCCTATCTTCAAAAAGAATCTTGGAGCTGAGCACAGTGGCTCACACCTGTAATCTTAGCACTTTGGGAGGCCAAGGTGGGTGAATCATGAGGTCAAGAGATTGATACCATCCTGGCCAACATGGTGAAACCTCATCTCTACTAAAAAAAAAAAAATACAAAAATTAGCCAGGTATGGTGGCATGTGCCTGTAGTCCCAGCTACTTGGGAAGCTGAGGCAGGAGAATCACTTGAACCTGGGGGGCGGAGGTCGCAGTGAGCCGAGATCACGCCAATGCACTCCAGGCTGGACAACAAGAACAAAACTCCATCTCAAAAAAAAAAAAAAAGACAGACAGAAAGAAAAAAAGAATCTGAAATCTACCCTCTTCTTAATACTTTCCCTCACTCAATTCACCATCACCTTGCAACAGCATTTGCGCAAAGTCTTCTAACTAACCTTCCTTCTTCTGTCCTGGGTTCTCTATGGCCTATTCTGAACAAAGCAGGTTGAGCAGTAATAAAAAAAAAAGAGAAATAATAAAATATCTTCTTTCTAGAATTTTTGTAAAGACTAAATACAAAGAAATTAGGAGAGTGTCTGAGAAGAGCAAGTAATAAATGTTGTGCGATGTTACTGTAGACATGACTATGCCAAATTTCCCATTTTTACCATGATCTCAAATTGCTCCCCTGCATTTGTAAACATGTTTGTATCTCCAAAAACATTTTCTTGAGGCTGCATGTCTCCTCAACCTCCCAGTACAACTCTTGCCTCCTGTAACAAACAAGGGTATTTTATTATTGATATATTTTCTGGATAATGCCTTATTTTCTTGCATTTACTCATTATCTGATTTTTTTTTTCTTCATTTCTTGGATATGCTGTCTTTTACTAAGTTGCTGATGAGGTTATAATGAACAAATCAACCCAATTTTTCTGCTTTTGAAAGTGTAGACTACACTATTCTTTAAAGTCTCTTTCAGTGCCCCCTCTGCTATTACACTCTCTTGATTCTTCTCTTTGAAACATCTCCTTTAATGTGCATATTTTCCTACCTTAAGAGTTCACATTTATGATGACTTTGATCCTGAGCTTGGCTCTCTCCTATCTGCTTATGCTGAGTCACCTCAATCAAGCCAGTGGCCTTTAAATATGACCTATCTCTCAGAGATTCCCAGCTCCACGTATCTAACTCAGATGTTTTACGCAAGCTTTAGAACACATGAATGTGCTCCCCAAAACCAAAATGATCAAAGCCAGGTAAAACATACAGAATGCTTATAGCAGCTTTCTTGCCGTAACCAAAAACTGGAGATAATCTAACTGCATCAAGAGGTGTGTGGATCGGCTATAGAATAGTCAGTCATTGTGAATAAACTACAGCTATACAAAGCAATTTGAATAAATCTTAAATAACAATACAACAATAATAATTGAGTAAAGAATCGAGTCATGGAATACTATATGCTTACATAACAATATAGCCATAAGTGGTAAAACTATGAAAAGAAGAGAATGATTCTAGATGGTTGAATGGGATTAGAAAGAAGCATGAAGCTAACGTCTATGTTCTTGGTAACATTCTAGTTTGAAAGTTGTGTCATGAATTCACAAGTATTCATTTTATTGTTATGATTCATAACTTGCTTATATATTTTCTCTATATATAATTATATTCCAAAACCAAGTTTATGATATTCTCACTCTAGGAGTTTATTTTTTGTGCATGTTCCCTGTTTGGGTCTATATCCACATCAATCATCTATTTGTTCCAGTTAGAATATTTGATCACACTGTTTGAACTTATTTTGGTCTCTCACATTCAGTACATAATCAATTTGATTCTACCTAAACCTAGCTCTTGAATCTTATTCTTTATATCTATTTCTAGGATAATAGCCACAGTCAAGTCATTATTTCTGCCACTGGAAATTTTGAAAACCTATCAAACATGCCCTTGTCTTTAGTAATTTACTCAAGGTCTTATTCCCAAACACAACTTTAATCATGTCCTTTTTATAATCTAAATCTTACTCACTGTTTCACTATTCAATTACTAAATCCAGACATCACAATCTGGCCTAACTTACCTGTATACACCCATCTTTTACCACATGATCTCATTTATTTTATTTGCTCCCAAACCCTATAGTCCATCATTCCTTAAACAAGGTATTAATTTTCAGACTTTTATTTATGTTTTTGCTTCTTCTGCATCTGCCCAGCATTTAATTGTCACTTAAGGCTCAGCTTAAATGTAATCTCAATGAAGTCATCACTGGCTACCTATGCACAATTCATCCTACACTCTCCTATGTTCCCACTGTACTCTGTGCATATCTTACAGCACCTGCATCATTGTATGAAATTACTCAATTATGGTATAGAATAGCTAGGCCATAACTAGACTATCAGCTTCTTGAAGTCAGAGATTTCCTGATTTCTCATATTCGTCTTTGCATGTGCCAATCTGTGTGTTTGGCGTGATTACCATCTATCCTCAAAGAATGTCCTAATTGTAAGATTCTATTACTCTGATTTATTCACTGAGCTTATGATGTCACAGAATAAATGTGCCTTCTTAGGTGTCCTTTTGCAAATATTAACGCACTTTTTTGTAGGAAGCAGTTACTTAAGATATTGCTAGAAACATACTCATAAATATTATGCAGACTTATTCTTTATGATCGAATGCATACACACATTGGGGAAAAATACTGTGGGAAACGAGAAAAGAAACCAATACCCACTGAGTGATTAATGTGTCAGGAAGTAGGTAAGGATCTCCTACAATTAATTTTATTTAATCCTCCCCACAAACATTAGTTGTGTGTATTGCATTTTTTATTTAACAGTGGTGATCATGAGCCTGGGAGATCTTAACCTCCTTGCCTGTAGTAACAGAGTGAGTTACTGTTTGTAAGTCAGGTTAGGCCAGGTTCTGCTTCACTAAAAAGTAATCTGTAAATCAAATCATGAACATTTATTTTTCACTCACTCTAACATGTCCCAGGTGGGTTAGCAAGAAATCTCTACCTATCAGTCACCCCGGGACCTAGACTGAAAGACCGTCCTCATACCAAATCTCATCAGATACCACTGTTCACAAATTACTGGTAAAGCCTTACCTGGCCACATTGAACTCCAAGAGGCCAGAGATATGAAAATTCTACCACTTTCCCCAAAAGGAAGACAGAAAGAATTATCTGAGAAATAGATAATAATCACCCTTAAGGAAAAATTTAAAATTGTGAACACATCTGCCTAAGTTCAAAATTTTATCACTAGTTTCTTTCTTTTTTTTAACCACTAGTTAGTTTTCATTCTTTTTCCTTTTCTTTTTCTTTTCTTTTTTGAGATAGAGTCTCACTCTGTTGCCCAGGCTGGAGAGCAGTGGCACCATCTCAGCTCACTGCAACCTCCTCCTCCCAGGTTCAACCTATTCTCCTAATTCAGCCCCCCAAGTAGCTGGGATTACAGGTGCTTGCCACCGCCCCCAGCTAATTTTTGTATTTTTGATAGAGACGGGGTTTCACCATGTTAACCAGGTTGGTCTGAAACTCCTAACCTCAAATGATCTGCCTGCCTCAGCCTCCCAAAGGGCTGGGATTACACGCATGAGCCACCATGCCTGGCCCATTCTTTTTGCCTTATTTAGAATAAGATTAGATGACATTTTAGAAATATAATTTGTAATGTATGTTCCTTCAGGAAGGTGTGCAGAATTTCTAGGCTGTTAATTCTCAGTGTCAATGCCCATCAAGGCCACCTGTAAATTCCAGATCTCCAAATACAAAAATCAGAATCCTCTAGGGATGGCAGGGAATCTGCATTTGGAACAATCTCCCCAGGTAAACATGGGTTACCACATATTGGAAGAACAGTGCTTTAGGACTGAAGGTTCGCCTTCTTCTAACCTCATTCTAAGTCACCTTGCTGTTTATTGTATGTTTTCTTTCCAACGAGTTTTCAGTTCAAAATGGAACACACACTTCCTATGAACACATGATCCTCTCAATTCTCTTCTAAATCAGAGTCACTGCATCTCTCAAATTTCTTTGGGCACTGGAGAGAACAAAACTTATTGAATAATGCATTTTATCCCAGGGCTACTTGAAAGGGGCTCTGCTTAATGCAATAGAAATTTTCAGATAATTCATTCTGGAGCCACTGATCAAAAGTACAGCTAATGGGAACAGGTGAGCTCAGGTGATTGATATCTTTCAAGGGACAGTGAACAAAATCTCTATCACTAGGAAAGAGGCTGATTAATGAAACCAAGTGTCAGACCAGCAGAGAAACCTTTCCCTGAATTTAAGCTTTAAAATAAATTTAGTCACAGTCCTCTGTAAGCCTCAGACTAGACGTTACCATGTCTAAATGGATTCTGCGATGTTGGCATCCTGTTTCTGGGTCTGAGCTGATAGTGTCTTGTGGTGTTGGTGAATAAAGTAAGCCAGGAATAAAATTGACAGGGCCAGGAAAACATCAAAAATCTCTGAGAAACAAAGTAAAGAGGAAGAAAGTCAGCCCTCCTAAGACAGAAAGGAGGTGGTTCTCATAGATCGGCTTAGTGTATGTCCCTCGGAGGGAGTGCTTTGTTTCACTTGGCTCTCGTGCCAATCAAAATGCCCCCTTGGCAGTGGATAAAATAAAATATAGAAGGCAGAAATAAATGCCAAAACAAATTCATGCACAGAATGACCTTCCAAATGCTTCAAGGCCCAGCTAAGCTGTCCTCTACCAAATGAACTGAAAGGGCAAAGAAAAAAAATCTATAATTTAACTTCAACTAGAAAAGATCTTTAAAATCAGCTGAGATACTAAAATATTTGCCAGTCTCTTCTTTCTGATGGTGACCTAACATTCAATGAATGTCTCATAATGTGCCAGGCATTTTATTTGCATTTTTCATATTATTTCATAATACAGTTGTGAAATGGATGTCATTGTCTTCAGTTCATGTTTGAGAAAATAAGTCAAGGTTAAGTAAATGGCCCAAGGTCACATTGAAAAGAAGTGAGCCTGGTATTTGGACTTTGTTTTACTCTAAAGTTTATCCTGATCCTTTCTTTCCACACAAGCCAACTTCTCAAGCTTATGTTAGAATTTTTAAAAACTCTATTCAATATTTTGAAAACTTCTGTCTTCTCTACTCTGCACATTAGGAAATGTGCTCATCCAAACTGGTTGTCCAAATGTAAAATGGTGAAATCAAGTGTCTTAAAAACATACAGATACCCCTTTTACATCTTTAGTTTTATTAACACATAATAAACTTAGTTCACAAGACTAGCCTTCACGTAGATTGACCTAAAAGTTTCAGAAGTTATTGAGCAGAATTGACTCTTCATTTCACCCTGCTTGAGTGCTTACTACAAGAATAATGCAGTTGAGTTCCCAGGGCTCCCTGCCAAGGCATACAAAGAGTTTTACATAACCCCAGTAGACATAGCCATGAAGTGTCCAAGGGCAACTAGAGAAAGAAAAACCCCCTGTCACCAGACCTATTGCATCATGTCAGTCTTGGAGAAAGAATGTAGTAGCTCTGTCATTATTCCAGCATTGACCTTGGCAGAAATCCACCTTGAGAGGACAGATTACCCATATAGTCTTTCTTGGCCCCATGGGTTCAGATGAATCTAATTACCACAGCACTGTCCACGGTTATATTTGAACACACACATCAGGCCTCTCCACAAGACTCCATATGCCCCACATAATGCTGTTTGATAAGGAAAGATACCCTCCCCATATCCCAGTCTAGAAAATAAAAATAAAGAACAGAGAAATGAGTTTGAAGAGCGATGTAACCCTAACAATGGCAGGCCATTGGATCACAGAATGAAAAGCCCACAGGTTCAAGAGTCAGGAAGACCTGAGTTATAATCCAAGCTCTGCCATTAACTAGCTGAGTGACCTTTGATAAGTTATTTAACCTCACAGGGTTGTTGTGAAAACTAAACATAATGTTTTTAGAAGGAAGCCATATAGTGGAGTAATTGAGTACTAACTTTAAAGTAAAAGGGAGCTGGAGACCAGCTTTACAACTTGATAACTATGTGATGCTGTGATGGGCAGTTTACTTTCTAGGCCTTAGTTCCCTCATATCCATTAATATAACTTTACAGTCATATTAATGGATAATCATGGTGTATTAGAGATACACAGAGGAATATCAATGGATCTTAAAAACATAGTTCTTAATGAAAAAGAAATAGCTATGACATATTATCATTCGATGATTACCCATTATCTAAGAACACATTCAAATAAAACACACACACAATACCATGGAATGGTTATCCATGGGATAGCAGAGGGAATGAGAATGGGGAGTGGAGGGAAAAAAAAAAAAAGGATACATTCATTACCTAACAGGGGCCTTGTGCAGAAAAATAAAATAGGCCATATACTGAGGAGTGTGATTAACTAACTCTCTGAACCAGAAGTTTTAACAAAGCAAAAATAACAAATAGGGGCAATAACTGGGTCTCCTTGCTGGAGTTGTTGGGGGAAATGGGTGTGGTGAAGTGCAGGAGAGGCTTGGCTGAGGATCTGCTACCTACCGAGTGATGGCCAACAGTTTTGCAACATCTGTAGGTGTGCAGCAGTTCTTCCTCCTTTCTTCTCACTTTGAAGCTTGGACTATTTTTGGAGGGGCATTTCCAGGGGTTTTGTGTGTGTGTGTGTGTGTGTGTGTGTCTTTTTTGAAAAGCAAGTTACTGCCAAGCATGTTTGAAAAATCCAGTTTTGTCCAGGTGCGGTAGCTCACACCTGTAATCCCAGCACTTAGAGAGGTCAAAGTGGGCAGATCATGAGGTCAGGAGATTGAAACCATCCTGGCCAACATGGTGAAACCCTTTCTCTACTAAAATACAAAAAATTAACCAGGTGTGGTGGTGTACACCTGCAGTCCCAGCTACTCGGGAGGCTGAGGCAGGGGAATATCTTGAACCCGGGAGGCGGAGGTTGCAGTGAGCTAAGTTAGTGTCACTGCATTACAGCCTGGCAACAGAGGGAGACTTCATCTCAATTTAAAAATAAAATCAGTTTTTAATCTTTTTCATGCATCAGGTTTCTAAAAATGGGAGTTTGCCTCCAAAAAGTCACTGTACCATGTAGGATACAAGCAAATAACTCTAATATAACATAGATAACCAAATTTTGGCCTACAAAATTATGGAGATAATATCAGCTAAAAGTGAATTACGTTAAGTTCATCATATGTTATCTTTGACATTCAAAATGATTTAGCCAGGTTACATTTATTTATGCAGTAGAACATTAGCAGGGCACAGTAGTCTTGTTTCAGCTAATCCTTTATTAAAGAAAATTAAAAATAATTTCTAAATTCCATTATTAATATCCTCCCTCTGTGAAAAGTATTTTCCTCAGCAGACCCTATTGACATCCGGTCTAGACATTGCTGAAGGAATTCACTTCATGAATATCAATAAATGTGTTGCATAGAAATGGGAAGATGTCAAATGATTTCCAAGCATTTGACAGTCGACAAAATGTTCATATAATAATTAAAAGTGCAGGCTGTTGAAATGCCAGGTAGGGTTCCTCAGTGTAGCAGTGCACATTGGTCACATGAATGCATCTTTGCTAGAAAGTAGCTTATGGAAGAAACTTAACTTTGCCTTCAATTCATCTTGGCTTTACAGCTTCAGTGAATCCTATACAGAAAGAGAGAAAAGGTCTTCTTTCTAAAATGCTACTGATGGCTCATGTTATGTTCTTGGTTTAGAGAAAAAAAGTTCAGTAAAACATATTCATATAATTTCTTGTTTTATTTTTTCTCTAACAGTAGACAAATTTAAATGTGAATGGAAATATTAGAGGAAAAAATATGTTTAGCTGGTTGTTCTTCTCTTCACTTCCCATCCATCCTAACTTTTATCCAATACCTACCTACTCCTCCACCTCAGATATTCTTGTCTAATTTTTTTCTGGGGAGATATCTGGGTTTCCATTTTTTGAGGAGTGTCCCAGCTCTTTCTCATGTACAGTTAAGGCTTACATCTAATGAACTAAAGCAATGATTCTCAAACTTGGGAGAATATAAGGCTTACCTGAGGTGCTTGCTAAAAATACAGATTTCTAGGATACACACCCTGGAACTCTGGGGAGTTTGCAGGTAGAGCTCAGCAGTCTGCAGTTTTAGCAAATATCCAGGGGTATTCTGATTCAGGTAGTACAAAAAGCACATGTTGAGAACACTGGCCTGGTTCCATTTCTCATTTTCAGCTTAAGCCTTTCACCCAGCTATTGAAGGAATGCAGATCAAAGAGCAAGACTCCACTCTGTTGCTCTCAATAAAGATACTTCTAGTGAAGTCAGCCAAGTACATTTTGTTGATAACGTTTGCAGGAGCCAGCCCAAAAGAACATAAGGAAAGAGATGCAATATTTACCAAGCACTTACTATGCTTCAGGCCTTTTTCAGATGTTCTCTAATTTAAGTCTCCAAGCACACAGAGGCACAGATCAATTATATATCCTTTTCTAGACCCACTGCGGGGGAGGGGACAGCTAGAGATGATCTTGCCTTCTAAATCCAAAGACTGTGACTATAAAGGACTGCAGTCAGAGGTTGGGAAATCTAAATACCAGACCACAATTTGTCCTCCTTGAATGTTTTGATCCAAGCACCAAAATTCTCCCAATTTCTATTTCCCTATTTGTCTAGGTTTGCAATTTAGGGTATAGGGGTGGGGTTTCTGCCTCTCTGTGATTCAGAAAAATTTTCTGAAGACGAAGGTTTATGAGCTGGCACTCATGAAGACATTTGAGTTTTTAGGGAAAAAAATATGTAGGTGGAATAAAATGTAATACGTAAAAAGAAAATAATGCTGACATCATTGGACACCTTCTGTAATTTGTTCATTTGCCCATGCATTCATACATGAAGTGTTATTTGAATATTTACTGTTTATAGAACCCTGATGATTGGAACAGGCACAAGCTCTTTATAGACAAAAGCTGTTCAGTTTGGTGGGGAGGGGAGGCAAGATGGATAGCAGATAGTGGGAGTAGAGAAGGTGGAGTGTGTACAGAAAAGAGGAGGGAGGAAGAGGGGTAGAAGGAGCAAGAGAAATAGTGTGAAGAGACAACACATTTACATTTGTAAAAATGTTTTCCAGTTTACAAAGTTATTTTTTTATTGATTGAATCATTTAATTTAGTTTTTCTCATGCTTCAGCATGCAAAAAGAAAAATAGAAGTATATTTTAAAAACAGATTTCTGGTCCCACCTTCAGAAATTCCAATTCAATGAGCCTGGGTTGGGGCTGGTGGTTATTCAGTGAGCCTGGGTTGGGGTTAGGGGTAGATGGTGATCTGTGGAAAGATCATGGTTTGAGTGACACTAATTTAATTCTTAGTACAACACTATCTGGCAGGTAAGATTGGCATTATACTCTTTAAAATTATTATTTTTTTCCCGGCTTTATTAAGGTATAATTGGCAAATTAAAAATGTATACACTTATGTTACACAATATGAAATTTTGATATCCTGTGTTCACTGCAACATGGACAAAGAAAATGTGACATACGTATAAAAGAATTTGACATTACACAAAGAAGGAAATCCTGTTACTTGCAATAGCATGGATGACGCTAAACAAAATAAACCAGGCACAGAAAGACAAATTCTGCATGTTCTTACATTTGAAATCTAAAATGTCAAATTTACAGAAGCAGAGAGTAAAATGATAATTACTAGGAGCTGGGGAGGGTAGTAGAATGGGGAGATGCTGGTCAGGTGATTCCCATTTATCATCCCTATTTTTATTTTTTATTTTTATTTATTTATTTTTATTTATTTATTTATTTATTTATTTATTTTTATTGCATTTTAGGTTTTGGGGTACATGTGAAGAACATAAAATATTGTTGCATAGGTACACACGTGGCAGTGTAATTTGTTGCCTTCCACCTCTTCACCTATATCTGGCATTTCTCCCCATGCTATCTCCCCCCAACTCCCCACCCCCTACAGGTATACATTCTGATTTTTTAAAATTTCACTGGGGATGAGTGTTTGTAGGCACTCACTAAATGAATGCCATTCCCTAGTGT
>CAUYQU010043789.1:0-31817 GCA_963574635.1 Cheracebus regulus
CTAGTAAAGTTATTTTCATATATCCTTTGATTGCAGTTCCGGCTTTCCCATAGCTCGACTGCCTCCAACGGGAAACTGTGTCCGGGCTCAAGCTCACCATATGGCGAGACCCAATTCCGAGGGGTCTCACTTGGGAACGAACCCCACACACCTATAATCTCAGCTACTCGAGAAGCTGAGGCAGGAGAATTGTTTGAACCTGGGAGGTGGAGGTTATAGTAAGCTGATATCACACCATTGCACTCAGCCTGGTCAAAACAAGCAGAACTCCATCTCAAAAAAAAAAAATTATCTTAAGCTCTTTTATCTCTTCACATTAAGTTCTCTTAATATCTGTGCATGTGTCTGTTTAGGTATCATTACGTAATGATTTCATGATGCCTCTACTTTGCAGCAAATTTGTTCATCCAAAAAATAGATCACATGAGACCCTCTGATTTATACTATTGTACTTTGTTTATTTGTTACTTTATATAACAAATATTTCTTAAGCACCCTTTATGTCCCAGGCACCACACTAGCTGCTGGATAGGTAATGGTGGACAAACCAGATACAGAGTCTTAGCTTTTGCTTTTGACTGTGTGGTCCATCTTGTGGGAGAGACACGTTAATAATAATAATGCAGGCATGTAATTAAATAAGTTCTGTGACACAGAGCTAGGGGAGAGGATAGGAGAAAGACCTGCATTTAGTTTGAGGGTGAATTGTGTGTGTGATCTTCACAAGCTTTCTGAGGAAGAGGCATCTGAGCTGAGAACTTAAGGGTGAAATGACGTTAATTTGGGAATGGGGGCTGGGCAGGGGAAGGGCAGAGGGAAAGACTATTTCAAAGGCCCTGACTACACAGGAAGGAGCATGCCTTCTAGGAAGAACTGATGGGAGGTAAGTGTGAATGAAGCAAACCATGGGGACGGTGTCAGATGAGGCCTCAAATTCAGTCATGTAGAAGGCATCAGGAACCACCACAAGGGCCGCGTGGAGTGAAGGGCCAGATGGGTGGGATAGATAGTAAGTGCTCTGTGGTCTGGGGTAAGAAAGAGGGACCACTAGAACTGAGACGATTAGCAGGGCTTCGGAACAGATGCAGGACTGGAGCTTGTGTCAAAGAATGGAAAGACCAGGGCAGAAAGGTAGGGAATTCGAGATACGAGGGAACGCAGACGAGATTTCTCTTCACCTGTAAATGCTGAGTCTGCTTTCATTTCTCCATAGCTACAGTCATACCTCATTTCTCTCTCTTTCCCTGTTGCTGTTAGGGGCTGAATTATGCCCCCACTCCCCACATTGCTAGGTTGAAGTCCTAACTCCTAACGCTTCAAAATGTGGTGATATTTGGGGATAGGGCATTTAAAGAGGTAGTTAAGGTAAAATGAGGTCCCATGCATGGGCCCTAATCTGGTATGGCTGGTGTTCTTATAAGAAGAGGAGATTAAGATGCAGACACACAGGGAAGACCATGTGAAGACACATGGAGAAGATGCCACTTACCAACCAAGGAGAGTTGCCTTCTAGGAAGCCAACCTCCTGACACCTTGATCTTGGACTTCCAGCCTCCAAAACTGTGAGGAAGTACATTTTTGTTGTTTAAGCCACCTAGTCCGTGCACTTGGATATGGTAGCCCTAGCCAACTTGTACTATGACTATAGATGTACTCCTAAAGGTCAGCCCGTTGAGTGGCCTCTCGGTCAACTGCCAATCCCTTCAGTTCTGGTTTCCCCAGAAACTGGCAGCAGTCCAGCCTTCTGTGTTCTGTCGTGGAATACCCTTGAGAAGTTGTTCAGCCCCTCCCTATCCCTTAACTACCCAAATTGCCTGATAATTTGATAAAATAGACTGGCGTGTTACAAGGAAGTTGAAGTTTGTGTGACGTATACCAGATACACAGAAAGTTCTGGAGGAAATGAAGGAAATACTGAGAAGGGAGAACGACTGTCTTATCTCTGACAGGTTGGATTGTTCTGTGGCTGGAGTCTGGAGAGGGTGCTTTCCAGGACCAAGTAGTACCTAAGACATTACTCAAGGGATAGGTAACGATGGACGAACCTGATATGGAGCCTTACTTGATGCTTTCCAGAAATAAGTGGCATCCTAGTAAGGCATTCTAGGCTCTATTCCAAGAAAGGGCATTGGCAGAAAGAATTGAAGGAAGTAGTGGGAGAAAGGACAACTGCGTTGCTCCAGGTATGGTGTGGCAAGCAGCTGCCAGCTGTGAACTGTGTCTTGGGACATCTTTTACATCCGTCTGTGAGCAAGTACCTGCAGAGAGCTTCTTTCAGGCTCAGTTATGTTCTATAATCTATAGTAGGTTAAAGATGACATTAATGCATGTTTCTCTCGAAAAAGTTTACATTTAGGGTAGGTAACACGCAGGAAACAACAAATTAGGCAGCATATAGTGAAGCACCAGGGGGTGGGATAAGATATAGAATAAGTCTCTATGTATGATGGGGTTCTTGTTTGTAGTTTGTGGTCCTTGGATGAAGTACGTGGTCAAAGAATACCAAGTGTGGTCTAGAGTGGTTGAGACATGCTCCTCTGGCGTTGGAAGGTCCAGACAAGCACTGACTGACAGAGGAATTGATGTCTCCATGCAGATGGGGATGAGGATCTGTATTAACTCATACTGGACCCAAGTGAGACATTTAGAGTGGTGGTTTGGATGAGGGAAATGTTTCTGTGTGTTTCAGAATGATTGAAATGGAAAAGGTGGGTTTTGTTTGTGTGTTTGTTTTGGCTAAACTGTGTTTGTTGCATTCTTGGCCTCTTATTTTATCTATCATTTCATCCTTGATCCTTACTCCAGGCTTCATGTCTGCCCCATCCCTGACCTTTACTTCATTCCTGGGCTAGGCCTAGTGGTGAGGCTCAGAGATGGGATCTTGGATGGGATAGAAGGCATGTTTGGGAAAGGGAGTCTGTGGTGCATACTAATTGATCATTTTAAAAAACTGAAATGATTCTTTTTTGCATCACATAAAGTGTCATGTAACCATCATCATGTCAACCCTGCAACAGCTTTCTGGGGTCAAGTGTTATCATTTTATTTATTTATTTATTTATTTATTTATTTATTTGAGATGGAGTCTCACTCCGTCACCCAGGCTGGAGTGCAATGATGAGATCTTGGCTCACTGCAACCTCCGCCTCCCGGGTTCAAGTGATTCTCCCACCTCAGCCTCCCGAGTAGCTGGGATCACAGGTCCCTGCCACCATGCCTAGCTAATTTTTATATTTTTAGTAGAGATGAGGTTTTGCCACATTGGCCAGTCTGGTCTCAAACTCCTGTCCTCACATGAGCCACCTGTCTTGGCCTCCCAAAGTGCTGGGATTACAGGCAAGTGAGCCGCCACACCCGGCCTAAGTGTTATCATTTTAAAAATGAAAAAGAACATAGATTTCAAAATGTATGTAAAAGCATTCTAGTTGTAAAAAAAAAATTCAACAATATAGTAAGACTGTTAAGTGTGTATATACTTACAGATCTTTTCATATACATTTATATGTATATGCATATAGTTTCTTGATTTTTTTGCAGAACTAGAATTTCATGCTGTGCATATTCAATGACTTGCTAATTCATTTAATATATCTATGAAATCTTTTCATGCTTAAGCACATAAATCTACCCCAGTTTTTGAAAAAGCTCTATTGATGTATAATATACATATAGAAAAGTATACTAATTATGTATAACACTCACTGAATTATGATATTTCATTCTTTTATAGTGATGGTAGTATTTTTCTGTCTGTTTTAAAAATTAAAAATAATACATGTTTATGGTAAGAAATGTCATTGTAGAAGATGATATAAAGGAGAAAATTAAGGTTTCTAATCTCTCTACCTCTCTGTTCCTAATATCTAGGGGTAACCACTGTCACAAGGTTTTTTGTGTTTTCTTTCAGACAGAAAATTGAACAGAAATGGAATCACATTGTACGTGCAATTCTGCTATTTGAGGTTTTTAATTTAATGATAAAGCTTGGATAGCTTCCATATCTACTCACATTGATCTGTAAGAAGGTATTATGCGTTCTGTTTTTTTGAGACGGTCTCACGCTTGCCCAGGTTGAAGTGCAGTTGCATGTTCATGTCCCACTAATGCGTTATTATTCTTATTTCATGGCTGTAGGAAGGCTGGCTGAAAGACTTTAAATAACTTGTCCAGTTTCTGATCCCAAATGCTTCCTTCTTTTACTTGTGGTTTACTTAAGTGGCAGACATTTTCCGGGGGACCTCATGTTGCTTTTAGCAGGAGAATCTTTTCTCAGTTGCAACTGGTGGAGGTTGTTCTTTCCTCACTGTCCTTGCTTCCTGTTTTGTTTTGACAAAAAGAGGACAAATAAAGCTCCTTTGCAGTGACAGTGGGCCAGGAAGGCAGACTCTCCTTAGCTTGATGGGAAGAGTGTGGTTTGGGGAAAAGCGTGGTTTGGGGGTCAGAAGTTGTGGCTTCTGGTTCCAACACTGCCATTGGCTGGCTGTGGGGCTTCTCTGGACTTCATTTCTTCAGCTCAAAGATGCGGACCCATAGGGACCTATGCTCCATGCAGAGTGGTTGTGGGAATGGGGCTGGTGAGGAGGCTGAGTATGGTTCATCTTTGACTTTTCAGAGCCCTTTGTAGTGTCTGGCACAGAGTACACATTCACAAGAGGTTTGTTGAATAAATGAGTGAATAAGTGAGTGAAGTAAATACCAATCTCTCTAGGGATCCTTAACTGTATATTGTCATTTCTATTTGGGATGATGAGAACCAAAGTTATTGAAAAGATGTAGAAATGATTAGAAAGTGGATGTAGTGTTCGGATGTAGAGCTGGAGACATGAACTCAGTTATTTTGGTCTCCTACGTGTGACAAGGAGCCTGATGCAGGTCTCTTAGGCAACCCTGAGTCTCTTCCCCTCCCAGTTTCCTTCATTAATTATCACTATTGCCCCAGTCATTATTTACTTATTTGTATTTCTTTTGGATGACTGAAGGAGAGAAAAGATTATTCTGTTATTGCCGTCTGGGCAAGGAAAAGGAAAATCCGAGGGAAAGGGAGGAGAGAGATGAACTCTAGTTTTGCTTTAGCTGGAGGTCCCTCTTGTTCTTGTGGTTCTTTGAAAAGTTCCACCTCTGCCCTGGCTCTCTGGCTGAGCACCTCATCCCTGGCTTTTGCACCAGCTGCGGTGGAACCCATGTGAGTGTTAACTTCTCTTCCTTGCAGCACCTTGCACTGCCCTGGCCTGCAGCTGCGGTCTCTCCTTTCCAGGTGGCTAAAAGAGGCGCAGTCAGAGATGGTGGAACAGGCAGGGGAGCAGGAGAGCAGGACTCCTGCCCTACCCCATTGCCTTCCAAAAACTGCTTCTCTAGGTTATTTTCTCAAAATGCTTTGTTTTGCCCCATAATTAGTCTCCGGTCTCAGAAAAGGAAAAGAATAAAATCAGAGGCTCAAGAAAGGCATGTGGGTAGGGGCAGAATGTCAGTTCAAGCGTCTATTTTTCTGTTGCCTGTGGCCTTTTCTCAGCATTCCACGAGCCCCCAGCTCTCCTTTCCACACCTCCATTCCTTAACTGACTCTATTGGGAAGAACGCCTGCTTTTTTCCACTCTGATCAGACACTCACTCCGTTTATTAATTCGTCCCCTCTCTAGTCTGTTGCTTAATGTGGTTTAAGCAAACCCAAGACAATATGTAAAAAGACTTTAAAATGTTAAGGTCAAAAGGCAAATGACTGTGTAATTCATGCTGTGGCAGAATTCTTCCTAAGGATCCTCAGTACTGTAGCAACCTAGCACAAATATTCTAGTGAGATGTACTTGTGATAGAAATATTACACATAGCAACATAGTGTGTATAGTGAGGAACTCAGATAGCAGGCAAGCCTCATTTACATAGCAACATAGTATAGTGAGGTGTACATATGATAGAAATATTATGCTCGGAGTCTGCCTTGCTGGTAAGGCTCCTTCATTTAGAAACTTCAACTCCCTCACCCTCCCAGTTCTTTTATTGTAAAGAATACATGTATCTTCTGCTCTTTCAAAAATTTTATTTTAATCTGAAGGTAGTAATCTTAAAAAGAAGAATTCAGAGCCCCAGGCACCCTTTCATGGCTCTGCAATCCTTTGTCGTGTATATGTCTGCCAATGCCTAGTCAAGAGGATGGTAGCAGTTGCTTCATGAATGGTGACATATGGGCAGCTGTAAACACAGCCATTTTAAAGATAGATGTGTGAGTGGGCTCTTTCGGGGTAGCTGGGAAGGGAATAGAGGTGCCATTTCGGATGGCTGACAGAGCAGTTAAATAGTAGATTATTTGCGTTGTGAAATATGAAAAAAGTGAGCAGTAGGAGGATGTGCAAATGAATTTTTAAGTTACATTAAATATAGTGCAGAAAGGCAAGGGCTGTCAATGTTGAACATTTTTCTGTTAGCCTAAGGAAATAAATTCTGTAATTACTGTTATTATTATTTTGCCAGAAAAAATCCCTTTGAAACACTGTATTTTCACTGCTTATCGATTCAGGAATGAATGAACAGAGCGAATTTTCATTATTTTAATATGTAATGGGTGGTCCTAAGCCATGAACATTATATAGAAAGGAAGCTAAAGTTAGCTAGAAGATGCTTCATATCTAGTTTTAATTTATGTGAGGTACCCCCAAAATAACACAGTAGAAATGTAAGTAAGAGTGTCAGTGTGGGATACAAATATCCCTAGCATTTTTATAAGGTTCCTGGAAACATGAGCAGTAATGTTGAAAAGTTGAACATTAGATATTTCATAAGGAGATTCAGTTCTTGTAAAGCTAAAAACTATTCTTACATTCCTAAGTATATAACTGCTTAGTTTTTAAAGAGCCTTAAAAAACTTTAAAAGTTTTTTTTTAAAACATTAAACACATAGAATAAACATCATATAATAAAATTAAATTTCAAACCTTAAGTTTTCATTTGCCCACCTTATCCAAAGTGACATTTACTTTACTAATCTCCATTATTTCCATTTTTTTCAAAATCTTTGGACAGGTTTTTTCCTCATTATTAAACTTGTGTTTTATGTACAATCAGTGATGAATTATTTTTCATATGCTTTTTGCTTTTTCTGCCACAATGGAAGTCTACAAGTCTATTTTTGCCATTTTTGGTAGACCTTATTATTTTCATTTCTAACTGTACTAGTAGTAGCATTTTTGTTTTCCTTTTTTCTAGTCATTTTCGTAAAGCAAGTCTGAACTATTAAGAAGACTGCAAGTATTAACACTGTCGTACAAAGCCTGTGATGCCGCTGAAGCTTAAGTGCTGGTTAAAGGCCCCAAAGTGGGACAGCTTGAAATGTTTACATAGCAGATGTTCCAAAAAAGTTCAGATCTGGCGGCAGAAAAGTGTTGGGTCCCCATGTATGAAGCATGAAAATATATGATGTGTGGAAGTTGAGAATCACCTATATGGAGGAAGGAATGAGGAGACCTGCTTTCTAGTCCGGGATATATGGTTTTAGGCCAGTGTTTTCTATAGGACATAGTTTTCTCCTCTATAAAATGAGGATTTTCTGATATCTGAGTTCTTTTTTAGCCCTGAAACTGAAAAAATAATCACCCTAGCAAAAGCCAACTTTGATATTGAACGTTTAGAACAAACTCAGATTGGCACCTGGATATCATCTTGGTGCATTGAGGTGACATGTGGCTCTCACATTTGCCTATTGACACCAATAATCTGCCTTTAATGTCCCCTTCAAAGCTCACACTGAGCCTGCCACAGGAGCCTTCAGATGAACTGTTAGATTTAGAAGCGAAGTAGAGCAGAAAAGCAAGGACAGTTTAGAGAGCCAGACTTTGGATCAAGCTCTAAATGGGGGTGGTTTGCTTGATAGATCTCATCTGCCTCAAATTATCTATCCCTGTTCTGCCTGAATATTATCTTCATATAAAGTTGTCATACTGCTTGAAATTCTGACAATTAGAGACTGTCTGCATATTAAAATGTCCTGCACTTTTAGAAGGATATTTATGGCTGAGCACGCTGGCTCACACCTGTAATCCCAGCACTTTGGGAGACTGAGGTGGGCAGATCACTTGAGGTTGGGAGTTCAAGACCAACCTGACAAATATGGAGAAACCTCATCTCTACTGAAAAAAAAATGAAATTAGCTGGGTGTGTTGGCACATGCCTCTAATCCCCAGCTACTTGGGAGGCTGAGGCAGGAGAATTGCTTGAACCCAGGAGGTAGAGGTTGCAGTGAGCCAAAATTGTGACATTGCACTTCAGCCTGGCAACAAGAGTGAAACTCCTTCTAAAAAAAAAAAAAAAGAAGAAGAAGAAGAAGCCTATTTACCTAACCATATTTCTTTTCCATGTTTTTACTGATGTGAGAACCCCTGCTTTGATGGACAGGGCGTTTATGCTACAAGAGCAGAAAGGCAGGTCACTGAACCTCTTTGAGGTCAGCCACGCCTGGCTGGGGGAAGCTGTGGTGAGGGGCTCACATAGAGTGACCGTGTAGTGTATCCTCTACATTTTTGAGAGTGAAAAGGACGTTGTTGATACTTTTGCAGAATCGACAGCAGTAAGTCAGGACAGTCTGGGCAAACAGGGCCATAAGATTACCCCGGCTGAGGACAGTGTGAGTGAGCACCGGATATAGAAAAAAGGTTCATTAAGCAGAGGGGAGATGCCACAGAATACAGAACTTTTCCAAAGTGTTCAGGGGAAATGCAGAGGAATTAATTTCTTCCTCTGAACGTTCCTTTCTGTGTGCTCTGTGATTCCTGCTGGATAGAAAGTGTCTGGTAATAGAAAAAGTAGATTTAGTATCAGGCAGAACTTCCTCTGTTCCTTGTTATCTGTGTAGCTCTTGGGCAAGTTACTTCCCTAGCTAATTCCTTCATTTGTAGAGTGATGAAGGGCTGCTTTCCAAGTTTGTGAGGATTACATGAGATAAGGAATCTCAAATGCACATGCTCAATAAACATTAGTATCTTCAGTTTTCTCTCTTTCTAGAAATTAGAAATTTTATGCCATATCACCGGTATATTGTAAAATAAACTCTGGGGCAGGTGAATTGGCTCACATTTGTAATCCCAGTGCTTTGGGAGGCCAAAGTGGGAGGATCACTTGTGGCCAGGAGTTTGAGACCAGCCTGAGCAACATAGTGGGACCCCCCCAGCTTCTAAAAAAATAAAAAAAAAAAACAAATTAGCTGGGCATGGTGGCGTGCACCTGTAGTCCCGGCTCCTCAGGAGGCTGAGGCTGGAGGATCACTTGATTCCAGGAGTTTGAGGCTATAGTCAGCTGTGATCTCGTTACTGCACTCCGGCCTGGGTGACCAAATGAGACCTTGTCTCTAAAACAAAGAAACAAACAAAACAGGGGTGTGTATGTAGTCTGGTAATTTAATTAATCAACACTTATGTGTTAATACCATAGAAAATTTTGTTCTGTTTTAAACAGCTGGCTTAAACTTTAGATACCCAAGCTGTTCATAAATTAGAGACTACAGAAGATAGTCTTGGTTTTACAACTATAGTGTGACACTGGTTGAGTCAGCTGCTCTGGGCCTCATCTGTAAAAGGAAATGGTGAGCAACATTATCTACAGTATCTCTTCCTGTTCACTTATCCTGTGATAAGATATCCAGCCAGTGGAATTCATTATAGTGTGTTAGACAGTCTGTGACTGTTTTCATTGTCCCTCTTGCCCTCCCTCTTTTCCTTCCTCTCTCCCTCCCTGCCTCCCTCCCCTTCTTCCTTCCTTCTCTGCCTCCTTCCCTGTGTTTGGGGAAAGTAATAGCTCAAATAATTTTTTTTAACAAATTTCAAGTTAGTTATTTCTTTAGCATAATACTGAAGACTTAGACCCCTAAGACTTTCTGAAAGGGAACTAGATGTGCTTTGTAGTTTAGTCTTAATTTTTAAAAATTAAGGAGACCAGGCATGGTGGCTCATGCTTATAGTCTTAGAACTTTGAGTGGCTGAGGTGGGAGGATTGCTTGAGCCCAGGAATTTGAGACCAGCCTGGGCAACATAGCAAAACTCCACCTTTACAAAAAACAAAACAAAAATTAGCTGGGCATGGTGGCTTGCGCCTGCTGTCTCACCAACTTGAGAAGTTGAGGAGGGAGGAACGCTTGAATCCGGGAGATCGAGACTGCAGTGAGCTATGATCGCTCCACTGCACTCTAGCCTAGGCAACAGAACAAGACTCTTGACTGAAAAAAAAAAAGTAATGTTAGCACAGCCCATTATTAAAACATGGATGATTTAATGCACTGTTGGTTGGATGGATCAGTTGATCTATCTGGACTCTGTGTGTGTGTGTGTGTGTATGTGTGTGTGCGCATGCATATGCACATGTGTGTTGTGTTTTATTCCTTTGTAACTGATTTTTGCTTACCCTTACCAACCTGGCCCACCCCTCCCCCCACATCCATACTATTAAGATTATGTGCCTGAAGTAATTACACTGGTCAGTCAGTTTTTTCATGTTTTGGTTATTTTTTAATCTCATATCTAGAAAAGCTGATTTAACTTTTGAAAAATTGTGACATATATAAATAGATATAAAATGCATTTATATAACTTTCTGATGCATTTTACAAATGGCTGCAATGGTGAAGAGCCTTGCTATGCTTCAAATTTCAATAAGTTTATATATTTTTTAATGGAGTTTATATTTACAGTTAAAATATTCACTTACTGATTTTGTAGGGTAAGAAAGGACACTGGGTGAACATTTTATGAAAATGGCCATCTACTGTGTTTTTAAAAAGTCTCTTCAAAAGGACGTTTCAAAAGCTTGTTGGTACAAACTTATTCCAGTGCCTTACTGTCTTCCTAGCCAGGAAGTTCTTTTTTTCTGTTAAACATAAATTCCTGTCCTTGCAATTTACTCTCATTCCTCTCATCCCATCTTTAATGGAAAAGAAGTGCTCCCCTGTACTTCTTCTTCCTGACCTTGCAGGCTGCACTGCAGCCCTGAGCTCCTCCCTTTTTATCTGGATTGAGTAACTGAGTTTCCTTTACATGTCCTCATAGGACCCATTTTCTAACATTTTTATCATTTTAGTCACTCTCCTTTGGACATTTTCCAACCCCTGCTCGCTGTGCTTGGATTCAGGTCCAGAAGAGCTCTTAATGTGGTGATCAGGTTCTGAGTGGGGCTTCGAGTTGCGGGAGGGCTGTTATGGAACCCTCCTGTTGCTTGTCTGTACATCCTCATGTTACGTACCTTTAAAAATAACTCACTACATCTCTGGTTCATGCTTTGCCCAGATCTCAGATTTTCTCTTTTCCTTAAATTCAGTTTCCTCCGTCTCTCGAGTGGTTAGTTTTTACTATCGTCTGGATTAAATTGCCCCTTGTGTCTCTTTTCCTTACGGTAGTGTCAGCAATTTGCTGCTATCAACAGGGATTTAAAAGTGCCAGTCCTACATATTTGTGACCATATGGATACTTGATCTTAAACACATATATACCTTGTTTATTCCATTTATTTTGACTATTCTCTGCCCCCATTTGGTATTTAATTGTTCTCTAATTGTGCTTTAGCATTGTCTCCTGTACCAGGTTGTAAGGAGCTTGAGATCAGGAGCTCTTCTGGATTTTATGCCACTTTCCTGTTCATTACTGTGGAAAAAGTAGTAGGTGGTCAGTTGAGTAAATACTTCTTGATGGGACGATAGATGACTACTCACATTCCAGAATTCCAAGGTCCATTGGAACACATTCACATCCTTGTAAGTTTGAGCGCCTAACCACACATGTATTTTGGTAAGCTTAATCACATTCATTTTCTTACTATTTAAGTCAGCAATGACAGTAGTACTCAAAGGCTAGCTAAACCCTCATGAAACTTGACTGTAATTGGATATTGAATAACAATTCTCTTGAGAGTGGCCCTTAAAACGTTTTTGTTGCACCCACCATGGTGGTCTAGAAATCATGTTTTCCTAGTTTATTAGAAAGAATGTTCTGCTGAGTTGAGTCAAAAGTTTTATAAAAGTTAAAATATGTGATACGTTATCTCCTATTCCCCAGGCACATCATTCTGACAGAGAGGAAAATGAAATTGATCTAATAGGAATTAGCTGTCCAACAGTCATGTTGATCTTTACCAAACACCTTTTAATTTCTCTGCTTGCAAATCTACTTTTAGAATGAGAAATGTTACATGTATAATGGCATCTTTTGATGCAGATCATCTATAAACTAAGTAATTCCAGTGGTGGGTAATCCTGCAGATGGTGGGAAGCACAGGTAATGTGGTTAGCAATAGCACCCCTACATTTTGAATTCCAGGAGAGGCAACATGCACATTCAAAATTAAATTAAAATTCTTGAGAATGAAGCGGAAAGAGGGAAGAAAAGGGCAGTTAGAAGAATAAATTAGACCCAAGGGATCCTTTCCAAGTCTCAAATCATAAACCAGCCAGCTGTGATATGAAACATGACAAGGGCCCATGGGCTGTCTAGTTGACATAGCTGCAAGGCTGGATTCTCTGTGATTGTTAATGGATCAACAATTTAACTAGATGCATGGAAATACCTTGAGTTATTACAACTTCTCTCAGGAGACTAAGCTATCTGATACCTACAAATAAGTTACACTAGATCTACCTAACATTTCATTATAGATTAGAAAGAATGGCAGATTTTGAGAAGCAGCATACTAGGAAGGCTTGGTAACTTTAGAAATGTGTCACGCTGTGGTTTCTAGGTATGCTATGAATGAAGAGCTTTGTGTGTAAGAAGTGGGAAATCTATGTGAATATGTATTATGTAGATTCTCGTGTGTTGCTCTGTTTAAGTTTTTTCTTTGTGATCCAAACTTTTTTCTTTGAGAGGCAAGTTTATTTTTCACATTCACTTGATATGTAAATTTCTCAGTCCTCCCCACCTCCCACCCCTAGGGCTTTTTTCTCCATCCAGTTTAGGGATATCAGGTCAGTATTTGGGTAGAGGGTGTTTATCATTAACAACTAGCTAGAGTCTTATTTCTGTTTAACTTCCCCCTTGCTATAATCCACCCATCCTTCCTGTTACTGTGGGTCGTTGCCAGTTTAGGATTTATTTAATATGCCTTATGTTCAGCCATATATGTTGAAATTTAGAATGTATGAAAAAAGTCTGTGTTTTGCTTATGAATACATCAGTCCATCAGCACATATTTATTCTCTGTGCCTGAACTGAAGGTCATCATTTTGTGGAAGTATTAACATACTGGGATATTATGGAAGTATGGAAGACATACTGGGATATTAAGCCAAAAAATAGAATAAGTTGGTTAAAGATAGACTGAGGCAAAAATGGATTGACAGTTTGATACTTAAAACCAACTTTTGGCTGGGTGCGGTGGCTCACGCCTGTAATCCCAGCACTTTGGGAGGCTGAGGCAGGCGGATCACGAGGTCAGGAGTTCAAGACCAGATTGGCAACATGGAGAAACCCCATCCCTACTAAAAAATACAAAAATTATCTGGGCATGGTGACTTGTGTCTATAATCCCAGCTACTTGGGAGGCTGAGGTAGGAGAATTGCTTGAACCAGGACCCAGGAGGCAGAGGTTGCAGTGAGCCTGGGCTACGAAGCAAGACTCCATCTCAAAAACAAAACAAAACCAACTTTCCTGGTCAATTGACTGTTGTCTGGCTATCAAGCAGCGTTGCTAATTACTGGCAACCAGGTACCAGATGATATAACCCACACAGTTGAGAGTAATTAGATCACAACTATCTTATCTATCAGTAGCTTTAGAATGAAAATAGTAGCAATTTTCATAGCCATTTCAAATCATCATGAAAACATGTTGAGAGCTGATCCTATGGAATATTGTATATCTGACTCCAGAAAGTAAATTGTTGACACATTACCTTGGGGAAAAATATGTAACAGGATATTTTATAATCTTGAAAGAGAGAAGTAATATTTTAGCAACTCTGTTCTGTTTGTTCCATCTGGGGTAGCCATGAATGAATTCATTCTGTTCTCAAAGAACTTGTTTTGCATTGATATCACTGTTTGAAAACGTAAGCTGTGATAAATTTCATAAGTTGGAAAATTCAGTGTGCTATAAAATGTGAAAACACAGGCCCTCTTAAGTGCCACCTGAAACAGGAGTGAGTTGCCTTTACCTAGCACAGCTCATGTGGTTCTTGAGTCTGCACAACATACCAGAGTCCTCACTCTTGTAGGCACACCGTCTGTCTTTTATAGGTTTCAAGTGAAAAATACACTTATTTGGCACAAACACGTATATGATCAAAGGGGATCTGAATAAAATATAGTTTTGATTGATGAATATGCAAGGCTTGTCTTTAATGTTTGAAGAAAGAATGGTATCACAGTTTTGTTAATAAAACAGAGGTTAAAGAATGGAATTGTTTCTAGTAGACTGCGCAGCCCTAAATCATTCAAAAGTAATGAAGCAGTTTTCTGAAACAGATTGGGTTTCCTTACGAAGGAAGCCACCTTTGTTCCATGTTACTGATGCATTCCTTATAGGTGAGGTCACTCTGCCTTGCTGATACCTTCCTCCTTTCATAAAAGGGAGACCGGACTGCTCCCAGTGCATTCCATTTCTCCCAATCCGTAAAATAAGGCTTAAATGTACCTGTCTATTAAAAGCTTTTGAAGGACGAAAGCCAACCTCAGAGGCTTTGTGAACCATGAATTGACAATAAAAGATAGTATGCTTCTGTTTTTCAAATAGCCTGTTTAAGAACAAAGGAACTATTCACTCCTACATGACTTTCATGTAGTTATAATAAAAGGGACGAGAATGGTCATCTTGTTTTGTGCACGATTTTAAGGCTGCTTGACTGAGATTATTTGAAACAATATTTTTCAATTACTCTGACTAACAAAGTCACTGAGAGGAATGTGTGTTATAGAGTGTCTAAATATTTTTATGTCTGTTTGTTTAGATATAATGGAATTTAAAAAGTAGCTTCCTACCTCCCACCCTCCCTGTCAAACCTAAAGGGTGAAAGCATTTCAAGGATGTCAGATTAAGCTCTGTGTATTGATGCAGTCTCCTAACTAACCTTCCCATCCACTTGTGTCTCCGCGAGGGGCTCCCTTGAACCTCAGTTAGTGTGACATGTCACTCCTGCTCAAAACTATGTTTTATAATGGTCCAGACTTCAGCCACATAACTGAGTCCTGCCCTTTTCCTCCACCTTATCTCCTCAGCTTAAGTATTCTGCTCCAGCCATGCAGACTTTCTTGCTATTCATCAAAACACCAAGGCCTTGGGCCTTTGCACCTGGTCTTTGCCCTGCTTCGAAGGAAGGTCAGCTTTTACCCATATCTCAGCATGGCTTGCTCCTTTCCTTCAGTTTGGTCTCTTCAAAAGTCACTTCCTTATAAGGGTCTTCTGTGACCACAATATCCAAAAGAAGCCCCACTCCTCACTCTGCTATCAGCCTTCTAGCCTTGCACTGCTTCACGGCACTTGTATCTATCTAAAATCTCATTATATATTTATTTGTTTACTCCCTCCTACCCCCATCCCCACTATCCCACAGTAGGCAGCAGGCTCCAGGAGAACCAGGACTTTGATTAAATTTATCCCTGCCTGTATCCCCAGCAGCTAGAACACTGCCTAGTACATAGTAGGTTCTCAATAAGAATTTGTTGACAAATAAATCAGTGAATGAGTTTTACTTGGTGTATGTTGATGTTACTGTGCAAATCTCACGTTAAAAAAAACATTGCAAATAGGAGAATGATTGTTATTCATTCAGATGTTTAAGTTGAAACTAAGAGTTTTTATAGATGAATAAAGTGTCATCTATGCTTATTTGGCAATTCACTTTGTATTGTTTTTTGAAGATAAATGTGGAATGATTTAAAAAATACTCTTGCCACAAGCCTTTTTTCTTAAACCCAAGAGATGAGCAGTATGATTTCAAACCATAGCAGCATCTCTGTTTTTAGCTCCCAGAAATGAATACAAATCCTTTATAACTGACAGCATTGGTGTACTTCAGTGTTCATACTTTTAAAGCTACCCAGAACACCAGAAAATGAGAGCATGGAAAGGAATGCTTTTTAATGCATTTCTGCAAACTTCTATGCTTAACATATTCTTAGGAAGAGAAGTGACATTGTGTTTTTGTACCTAAAACTGTTTAAGGAGTGGGTGGAAACACCTATTAATCTTGGCTGTGTCGTGACTTGAGCATATTTCCTCATTTGATATAGTGTGGATTCAAATTAGCCTTCAGATAATCATTTTTTTTCCTTTGCAAAATAATACAACCATATTGTGGGCTGATTCTGTGGAGTGTCTGGAGCCTGATGATTAATGTCAGCGATGAATTTCCTTTTTCTAATATAATCATTGCTGTATGGGTTATATGTACAATTCATTGAAATCCCTCCGTGTAGTCACTCATAAACATGACTACAGTCACATGCCTCACAATTACTGTACTTTAATCTGCACTTTGCTTCCTCCTACGTATTTACTTAAAGAGTCACAGCTTGCCAGAAATGTATCCTTCCAATTGCTTTGTGTGTGTCCAACCGGGGATTGGATCCTTGTATGTTTTTTTTAACCAGCAGATAATTGTGTGCTTTAACATGCATTGGTACATAGTCTGCTTTCCACATAGAATTAGAGGATACTCTTATATCCCCAGTGGAGTGTCTTAGTCCACTTCTGTTGCTATAACAGAATACTGGAGACTGGGAAATTTGTAAAAACAAACCAAACCCTCCAAATTTATTTCTCACAGTTCTGGAGACTGGGAAGTCCAAGATCGAGGTATTGGTAGGTTCAGTTATCTGGTGAGGGCCACTCTTTGCTTCCAAGATGGTTCCTCTGGAGGGGAGGAATGCTGTGTCCTCACATGGCTGAGGGGAGATGGGCAAGCTAACCTAAGGTTGGGTGAAGCCTCTTTTATAAGGGGCTTAATCCCATTCACAAGGGAGAAGCCTTCATGGCCTAATTGCCTCTTAAAGCCCCTACTTCTTTTTTTGTTTTTTGTTTTTAGATGCAGTCTTACCCTGTCACCCAGGCATGATCTTGGCTTACTGCAACCTCTCTCTCCCTGGTTCAATCGATTCTCCTACCTCAGCCTCCTGAACAGCTGGGACTATAGGCACCCACCACTCACCACCATGCCCAGCTAATTTTTTGTATTTTTAGTAGAGACAGGGTTTCATAGTGTTAGCCAGGACGGTCTCAATCTTCTGACCTCATGATCCGCCCACCTCAGCCTCCCAAAGTGCTGGGATTACAGGTGTGAGCCACAGCGCCTGGCCAAGGCCCTATTTAATACCATCACATTGACAACACCTGAGTTTTGGAGAGGCTATATTCAAACCATAGCACAGGAATCAGCAAAAACAATGTTGAGTAGTTCTGTGAGGTAATTGAAAGTAAGCGGTGCATTTCAACCTGGAGTAGCCCTTGGTGTCTGTATCCAAATAATAACAGACGCCCACCAGGTGAACAGCTCCAAGTTCCAGATTGGGAAACCGGACTGCCTATGTGGATGTTTCCCCCTTTGCTATTACTTATTTATTTTTGTTTTAAAATGTTTCTTTAAGTTCTGGGATACATGTGCAGAATATGCAGTTTTGTTACATAAGTATACGTGTGCCATGGTGGTTTGCTGTACCTATCAACCTGTCATCTAGGTTTTAATTCTGGCACGCATTAGGTATTTGTCCTAATGCTCTCCCTCCACTTGCTCCCCATCCCCCAACAGGCCCCAGTGTGTGATGTTCCCTTCTCTGTGTCCACGTGTTTTCCTTGTTTAACTCTCACTTATGAGTGAGAACATGTGGTATTCTAGGTTCATCCATGTCCCTCAAAGGGCATGAATTCATTCTTTTTTATGGCTGCATAGTATTCCATGGTATATATGTACCACATTTTCTTTATCCAGTCTATCGTTGATGGGCATTTGGGTTGGTTCCAAGTCTTTGCTGTTGTAAACAGTGCTGCAATAAACATATATGCGCAACATGTATCCTTGTAGTAGAATGATTTATAATCCTTTGGATATATATCCAGTCATGGGATTGCTGGGTCAAATGGTATTTCTGGTTCTAGCTCCTTGAGGAATCACCACACTGTCTTCCACGAGGTTGAACTAATTTATACTCCCACCAACAGTGTAAAAGCATTCCTATTTCTCCACATCCTCTCCAGCAGTTGTTGTTTCCTGACTTTTTAATGATCACCATTCTAACTCACATGAGATGGTATCTCATTGTGGTTTTGATTTGCAGTTTTCTAATAACCAGTGATGAACTTTTTATCACGTTTGTTGGCCACATAGATGTCTTCTTTTGAGAAGTGTCTGTTCATGTCCTTCACCCACTTTTTGATGGGATTATTTTTTTCTTGTAAATTTAAGTTCCTTGTAGATTCTGGATATTAGCCCTTTTCCTATTTCTATTCCCATTGTTAGCTCCAGAGTTTCTTTCGTGAGCAGGAATGTCATGATGCCTCCTCAGACTTAGATCACAGGCCCAGAACCCCTTTATGGTCTTCAGAACAGTAATCCTATTCTCTCTGGTCCCTATCATTGTAGCCCCATCCCCCACCCGATATGTGTTATTACCATTTGTCAAGTGATGCTACTTTGTTCACCTTTCTAGATTCCAGACTCTCAGACACAGATCGTGGTAGTCCTGAGTCTGCATCTCCTCCAGGCTCTAGCTTACACCTTCACACTTGCCTCGTGTTACTAGGCCTGCATGCAGCCCTGTGGCTTCCTTCACTTATCACATGTTCATCGCTCTCCCCTGGACCAGGTACATACCGCTAATGTTGCTGTGGATGCCTTCCACCATTTGCTATCTCAGTAAATATTTATTTGGAGGAAGATCCCTCAGCGAGTGTCTGCCTTACCACTGCAGTCTCTGTCTAAACCTATCAAGCTCACTTTTGCTCTTCTCCCCCACCTCTTATGTTTTGGTTTGCCTCTTCTTGACCCTCTCCACTCTCCTCTCCTGGCTCCATCTCCAGTTTCAGTGTCTGAACCTTTGTCCTCAGTAATCAACCTTTTCCCAGTGAACCCATCATGAGTTACTCTGCTAAATAGCCCCTTAAAGTCTTCTTTTAATGCCTTAACTACTTTTGATTTGTGGTAGAACAGTCAGTAGAGAGTAAAGCACATAGTGAAAGGTAGCTTTAATAGTGTACATTTTTAATTTTCTTGCAAAATGGAACTTTATCGCTTCCACCTTCCTCTTTTAGATGAAGAGCTATGAGATTATTCAGGTTTTTCTTTCTACAGCAGTCTTGCAAGATTGTCTTATTTACCAGGGAATTATTTTATAGATGAAAAAATTTGAATGGGATTTTAGTTTCAGAATGAAATAATTGCTAGTTAAATGACTTCCATTAGTGGATCAGACCCTGTTAATGTAAGTTTGTGTCTTTCTTAAAATAAAAGTTGAAAAATTAAATTTGCTCCTTGGTAATTTGATTTGTAGGAAGTGGGGAACAAAGGATTCCAAACAGATCTTTTAAAATCAGTTCTAATTAATTGCATGTGCAGATGCATCAGCTAAGATTGGGAGCCAATTAGTCTAATTATGTTTAAAATACAGTTGCATGCTTAAATAGACAGTCACACCCTCAGGCCTGCCTATCTTTTTCTACTTTCTCCTTTAGGCCCATAGTAAATTTTTTGGCCATTAAGCATGACCTCTTCAGTGTCTGTGGAGCAGGACAAAGTGACAGAATGCAGATGAGCAGGGTTGCACATACTCCTAGCTCGGATACTTCAGTGATAATCTCTATACAGCACACTGAGGTGGAAATATTAAAATATGCTGGGGAAAATTTGTGTTCTCTAGCTAACTCTCCCTTTTTGGGTAATCTTATTTTTGGAAATCTGAGCTCTCTTTATGAAATATCTGTCTCATGCTTCAATTTGGAATAAACTATAGCTGGGTGTTATTCCACATATTCTCAAATAATTTGAATTTCAAAGTAAAACTTGACGAAGTAACACTTTGCCTAATAATACACCATTTGCATGAGTAACTTTGCCAACTTCAGATACATGGTTCAGAGTGGCCAGTGAAAGTATCATCTGGGCTTTTGTAGTAGTTTCATACCCATCACATCTTCAGTTGCTCTGACTTAAAGTAGATATGATACCCCTGGCAGACTGTGTTTTCCTTTTTCACTTAAGCAGTTGATATTTGAACAGGTGAATGAATGTAGATATTTATGATTGTCTTGCCTGTCTTTCATTAAAAGCTGATGTGACCACTTTTCTCTACATTCAGTACATTCGGTTTTAATGGAAGAATCTATTGAAGGTGGTCTTGTACAAATACTCCCTTATTGCCCTTCCTTTGATTTCTGGTAGCATTAAAAATGATTTACAAATTATATTTCATTTTATAGAATATCCTGCAGTTACAAGGTTACAGTCTTTATTACTGGCCTACTGCAGTGATACGGATTTTTCTTTCAGCTGAACTTGCTGTATTTCTGGCCATATTATTTGTAGCAGAAACTGAGGTTTACTACCATTGCTATATTTATAGGTGGATTATCTGGTTTTCTCCAACTAGGCAAGAATGGGATCTTGAGGACAGTTAGTTGAGGATGTTAGACCAACTGGAGCTCAGTTTTTTGGACTGTTTTTGCTATTCCTGGTATAAGGACGTAAGCTTATGTCATCTATGTGCTATCAAAATATAGTAGATTTTGTTGGACTATATAGATAAGTTTAGATGGATATTTGAAACATGGACGTTTGAGTATGTCGACTATTGGTCAACATGGCTTTTGTTGTGATTTGCGTATACACAATCACTGGGGTCTTCTGATGTTCACATTTTATCCATAGATACAGGCTTAAATCTAAGTAGGTTTGCTCAGAAGAGAAAGTTTCATTTTATTTTCTTCTTTGAGGTTACTCAACATCCATCCATTTCTAACTTCACAGTAGTTGGTAGAGCTAAAGTTGTGTTTAATAAGTTGATTATTAATTTATTCTTTGAAACAAGTTACTCTTCTTATTGTGGTAAATATAAGCAACTTCTTTCAAAATCTAGACAAATTTAGGATTTTGGTTTATAATGTAGCAAGATAGATATATTATTTTAGCAGATGTTTGTTGCCAGTCCTGCTATCATTAAGATGGAATATGTGCTTACAGAATATGAGTATATGTACTGTAGTATATTTACTTCTGTATGTTAGGTGATCTGTATAAATAAGCAACTTTTATTTTGCAAAACCTTTTCTAAAAACTGGATGACATATTTTTGGTTTGTTAAAGTTTTATACTTTTACCTTTTTTCACACAGTCTTATGTACCACTTTTAAATTAATAAAATGTTAACTAATAGTATAATCTCAAGATTAATCAACAGGTTATAATAACAGCGAAAAAACTGTTGATAAAGTTTGGAAAAGTACAGCATTGTGAGATTATTACTGTGTCTTGGTAACACGTGTGCAATTTAAAAAATTTTGTCTTGTGTTACTTTGTAAAATGTCCTTTGCATATCAGTTTAGGTTAACTCTTTCTACCTACATTTTGGTTAGTCAGGATGCTGGATCTTGTGTGTCTTTCTCTGCCAAGCAGTGCTGGTTATAGTTTGATGAATTTACATGATTAACTTATGTTGTAGGAGAATTTAGATTGATTGACATTCTGGCATTGACGGTATAGTGTGTTCTTGAGTCCACAAAAAAGACGTATTGTGAAACTCTAGAATTGGGTAGAAAGAGATCATCTGTGCAGTGGCTTTAAAAAAAAACTGGGAAGAGCTTTTACAAAAGCAGCAGGAAGTACTTACTGAATCAGCACTGGTCCATTGTATGGAGGGGTTTGCAGATTTTTAATTAAGCTGCTGAATACTTAACAGTCCTCAATTCACATGGAAAAATTTTTAAATGGTGGTGGGTGCATGCACATTTGTGTGTTTGTGCAGGGCAGTCAAATATGATTTTCTGGGTAGTGAAAATTAGAAATAACATGTATGAGAACAGCAAGACAGATTGGAATAGAATGTCTTAAAAAATATAGAACAACCAAAAACTCACTCCATGTAATTCTGAGATCAGATAAAGGGATGGCCAGAGCATAATAGGAGCATGTTGAAGCCTGTTGCTAAATCAGAAATGAACAAGAATGCAGTTCAAAACCTCATTTACTACTCTTTAGTCTGTTGCCCTAGAGACAGACTTCACATATTGACTTTGGCAACTCCAGGGTAGCTTGCCATGTCTGCAGTTATTTAAGTAAAAGTATCTGAATTTGTAACTTAAAAATATAAGTTTACTGTAGTCAGTGCAACAAATTACATTTGTAGTCAGGTGGGAATTTCTAGAGGGTCTAAGTCATCTTTTGGAAAATGCTGAAATAGAAGAAATAAAGAATTCTGATTCTAAAAAGTTCCCATAGAAAAATAGTAAATGAAAGCAAGACTTCTTGAATACTCAATGCAAGAATCTGTTGAGGACAGATTTAAATTTCAGGCATTACCTCACCTTGTAGCATGAATGAAATAACTAGAGAATGTAGATAACAAAGTTAATAGTCAGGGGAGTGCTTAAAATATTGTTTAAAGATTAAAGTGAGGGAATTTGCCTAGAATGATCAAGATTCCATCCAGTTCTAATTTTATTATTTATTTATTTATTTATTTTTTGAGATGGAATCTTGTTCTGTCGCCCAGGCTGGAGTACAGTGGTGCGGTCTTGGCTCACTGTAACCTCTGCCTCCTGGGTTCAAGTGATTCTTCTGCCTCAGCCTCCTGAGTAGCTGGGATTATAGGCATGCACCACCATGCCTAGCTAATTTTTGTATTTTTAGTTGAGACGAGGTTTTTCCATATTGGCCAGGCTGGTCTCGAACTCCTGACCTCAGGTGATCTTCCTGCCTTGGCCTCCCAAAGTTCAGTTCTAATTTTAAATGATATCTTAGAGCAAGTGAGCTTTTCAGTTTTTCTCTTATTCTTATATATCTTACCTTTTGGTATTGTCATTGTGTAGTTTTAATGAGAATAACATTTCAGAGATTTTCTTTAGACTAGACTAATGAGAGATTGTTTAAAAAATTGTCAAATGAAATTTAAAAAGTAGTAGGAATTGGGAGAAGGGATGTGAAGACTGGGCAGCTATCTTGGAAATGAGTTCTTTTTCATGCAGTGCTGTTTCTCAAACTCTGGTCCAAGGACCACCTGCATTAGAAACACCAAGTTGCTTGTTAAAAATGCACATACCTGGTGTCTTGGTCCATTTGCACTGCTATAACAGACTGGGTAATTTCTAATGATAGAAATTTATTTGGCTCATGGTTCTGGAGACTGGGAAGTCCAAGACTGAGAGGCCAGATCTGCTGAGGGCTTTCTTGCTGCATCATCACATGGCAAAAGGCATCATATAGCAAGAGAGTAGGCAGGAGATGGATGGTAAGGGGGGAGTCAAACATGCTTTTATAACAAACCCACTCCCTCCATAAAGGACAGTCCATCTGTGAGGACAGAGTCTCATGACCTAAACATCTTCCTTTGGGCCCCATCTCCCATCACTATTGTGTTGGGGATTAAGTTTCCAATACATCAATTTTGGGTGACAAATTCAAACAATAATATCTGGGCCCCACCTCAGATCCACAGAATTTGATTTTCTGGAGCTGGGACCCAGAAGTTTTCATTTTGAACAAGTTTCCCAGGAGACTTTTATGCATGCTAATGTTTGAAGAAAAATACCTCCAAAATGTAAGTATAAATCTTAGCTATTAGGACATATGAATTTAATAATTTTCCACTGGGGATAATTTTGGAAATCATGTTTCATTTTAAAAACATTGCTTGATAGCAAAAATTACAAAGACGTTAGAACATGGGCCACTGTGCAAATGGTATTTTTCGTAAGGAGGAAAGTTTTCATGTGAAAACAGTTTTATATTTGTGATTAAATTATACATCAGATCAATGATTGGGATGGGTTTAGGCAGAGTATTTCTCCTGTGGGAAAGAGAATCATTTAGCATTACAATTTTCACTCCTCTCCAAATATATATTTTAATTTGAAATAGAAAAAGATTTGATTAAGAATTTAAAGATGCCTGCTTTCCCACCAAAGGATCCTATTTATAGTATTCTTTGACATATAATCTTCATTGTTCATATATATAATCTTCAGATTTTATTTAAATTCTGAATAAAACTCTCAAATGACTTGAAATTTTATTTCACATTTTTAAAACTAGTCTTTATGCTGTGCTTTCTGCTGTTTAACTACAAGCAAGTCTGGTAACAGACTTAGGGGCTACAGCCATAAGGGCCAGAGAAGAGGGAAATCTCAAGGTTGACTTTACTGAGCATCTAAGGCCTCACAGGAGGAAATCAGCCCCATTTCCCAAGAAGTGCAGTATCACAGTAACCATGCTAGGAGGTCAAGTTCTGCCCACACAGTGTTCCAGCAGGATTTCATTTCAGCCCGTGGTTTTGATTTTTTATTTTAGAAGAAGCCACGTTGTCCTTTTGGTGTAGATGCATTTCTGGAGCAGCTGAACTCAGGCCCTGCTCCAGGGCACACTGGCTTTCTCACTGTCTCCTCGGGTGGAGTTGTGGAGTTCAGGAGCGCTGATGTTAGCCATGGCCTGCACCAAAGCACATCCAGATGCTTTCAGCCCCCAAGGCCTTTACTTCCATGTATGGTAGATTAAAACGCAAACAGAGCTCCCACAAAATTAGACCAGATAATCCTATGCAGAATTGGGGATGCAGTTCACTACCTTTCTGCTGAAGAGTGAATTTGTTGAAGAAAATCTATTCAAGTCACTTCTAAATAGTATTTAGCATGTATTTCCTGTATTAATTTCAATGTGTAAACTTGGATACATTTCACATGGACTTGGGCAGTTTTAAAAAGGAAAGCTGCTGGGTATGGTAGCTGATGCCTGTAATCTCAGCACTTTGGGAGGCCGAGGCGGGCAGATCACCTGAGGTGGAGAGTTCGAGACCAGCCTGACCAACATGGAGAAACCCTCTCTCTACTAAATATACAATATTATCCAGGCATGGTGGCACATGCCTGGCAATCCCAGCTACTCGGAAGGCTGAGGCAGGAGAATCGCTTGAACCCGGGAAGTGGAGGTTGTGGTGAGCCGAGATCACGCCATTGCACTCTAACCTGGGCAAAAAGAATGAAACTCTGTCTCAAAAAAAAAAAAAAAAAAAAAAAAAGAAAGCTTCACTTTAATTCAAAGGTCTCCCTGCAATGAGGGGGATGATTGGGTGATGATTAATTTGGTCTGGTGAATACATGGATGGTCGTACTGAGGGCCTCATGTACAAGTGGTGTTAAGTGCAGTAATGAATAGAACAGGCAAGTGCAGCATGATTACTATGGTTAGTAATAATGTATCATGGACTTGAAAATGCTACCCATGTAGATTTCAGATATTCTCACAAGAAATGACAAGTGTGTGAGGTGATGAATATCTTAATGAACTTGATATAATCATTTCACAATGTATACATATTAAAACTGTTGTGCACTATTAATAGATATACTTTATTTATTTGTTAAAGAAAAAACCCAAGAAACTCCTTGAAACATGTTAGTATCTTTAAATTGAACAGTTTCTCAAACTGCTTTCTTAAATAATTAAGTGAAGCTGGCTAGACACAGTGGCTCATGCTCTGTAATCCCAGAATTTTGTAAGGCTGAGGTAGGTGGATTACTTGAGCCCAGGAGTTTGAGACCAGCCTGGGCAACATGGTGAAACTCCATCTCTACAAAAAATTTAAAAAATTAGCCAGGGATGGTGTTGTATGCCTGTGGTCCTACTTAACTCAGGAGACTGAGGTGGGAGAACCATTTGAGCCCAGGAGGTTGAGGCTGCAGTGAGCCGAGATTGTGCCATTGCACTCCAGCCTGGGTGCCAGAGTGAGAACCTGTCTCAGAAAAGGAAAAGAAGAGAAATTAAGTAAAACTGAACTTATTATAATACCCCTTGAGAACTCACTGTAGATCTGAATTTCTTTTTTTTGAGGCAGTCTCACTCTGTCTGCTGGAGTAAAGTGACATGATCTTGGCTCAGTACAGCCTCTGCTCTCTGGGTTCAAGTGATTCTCCTGCTTCAGCCTCCCAAGTAGCTGGGATTACAAGCATGCAGCACCACGCCCAGCTAATTTTTGTATTATTTTTAGTAGAGACGGGGTTTTACTATGTTGTGCAAGCTGGTCTCGAACTCCTGACCTCAGGTCATTCCCCTGCCTTGGGCCTCCCAAAGTGCTGGGATTACTGGAGTGAGCCACCGCACCCAGCCAATCTTAATTATTTTTATGGAAAATTTTTAATCTACACATCTTGTGTTGTGCCTTATAGTAATTCTGAGTATCCTTTAATGTACTCATTTTCATTAAGATAGAAATGTGTGAAAATAAGGTGGGCTAACCACTGCTAAAGGTAGAATGGTTAAATTTTTGAAACCTTAGATGATGCCTTTTTATTTCTTCAGAAGGATCTTGGATGAAAGTTAACTTTAAATAGTTATTTTAATAAAAACATACATACATATGGACTGAATAACAGTGACTAGTTCCAAGGTCGTTCCTCACAGATGTCTTTTTATTATTTTCTGACCAGCACTTGTGATTCAGAACTCACTTCATTAACCTCTCATTGTTTCTCTGAATGCTTGGCTTTCTGAACATCAGCTTTTTTTCTGCATGTCACTTAGGCACTTGGCCCTCAGCGTATCTTTCATGTTTCAATAGAGATATGCAATGGTTACAAAAATATTCCCCTTGTACGAAGTAGGTAGATTTATAACCAGCCTTGTTGGCACAGTCTTGGCAGAAACGACTACCCATATATTGTGACAAGGCAAAATTTCCAAGTTGGAGAAGGAGGTAAATAAGAAAAAAGATTGGTGAAGAAAGACTTAAATGAGCCAGATGTATCTAGCATATTCTAGCATATTTAAGAATTGACCCAGTACGGTGCTGTACAGTTAAGCCATCATTTTTGAGAGTGAATGGAGGACTGTCATGGTGTCTTGAGACTGAAAAAGGGCAAAGGGGCGGGCGGTGGTGGTGGGGGGAATTAGCTTTGAAGTCCTTTACCTGTCAATTTTATGCCAGAAATAGGTTAAATAGATAGTCTTCAAAGTCATCTAGGAAGAAAGGGGATAGGGAAGCTACAGATGCTGCTTTTGAAGTGATGGAAGGCAGGGCTGAATATGAGGAGGAAGACGGTCATAAGAAGAGATTCTTTATAGCAGTATATTAGGGCAGCTGAAATGTTTTCAGACTGGAAGCGAACATGCCCTAAGCTGACAAACCTATACTACTTTGTATTTAGCAGTTAGACCATGTGGAAGAATAAACTCTGACAGTGTTGTTGCCTGGTATGTGCCAGATTCAAGGAGGCAATGACTCATTCCGTCAAAGCAGCACAGAGCTGATTCTTGACCTTATTGCTGTCAACTCCAATTTTTGGAAAGTCACTTCAGCCTGATAGACAACAATTCATTATTCTAAGCCTTCCCTACCTCACAGGCATCTATCAGGGCAGATGTGTAAGAACGTACTGGGTGTTTGGAACAGAGCATCCTGTAGATTCATGGTATTGGTAAATGAAGAGGGCAGCAGAGTGTCTATGGCAGCTCAGTATTCATTTTCCTGAAGGTGAAGATGGCTTGTGAGGCCACTGTATTTGGCCAGTGCCAGTGTTCCTCACACCCATGACGCCTGGTGGTTCCTTTCCCCTCTGCTATGCAGTGTTACTAGTGCAGGTAGATGTGGCTATACCCTAATTCTGACCAAGCTTGGAGATGTTAAAGAAAAAATTATTCTGATGCTTGTTAAGATGGTAAGTAAGACTTTATTTAAAACTGTTGCATTAGAGTATTACACAAGGAGCGAGAGATAGGGCTCTATTCTGAATACGGCAAAGACAACTGGAAATTTTTAGCCAATGGGTAGAGTGTGAGGAGAGAGGAAAATTTACTAAGGGGAAAATTACTAAGAGAAGACATCAAGTTTAGGGGAGATTCTTGCTAACCTGACCTAATAGGACTCTTGCTAAAGGCAGGCCAAGGACTTACAGATTGAGGGTGGGAGATGAGGGTTAGATATCAAGGGTGATCAGATTTCAAGGGTTGGAGCGGGGAGACTCATAAATTGATTTAGCAGGATTCTTGCTTAAATTGGTCCTACAGGTCTTGAATACACTTATTTCTTGGTTCTTGTGAGACTATAGGGTATACTTTCTCTTTGGTCTTATTACTAATTCTTTATCAGTAATATGTATTTGTCTTTACTATCTTGTATCCTTTTGCTAACTCTTCTGGTCTCAGGACACTCTCTTTAATCAGTTTTGAAAACTCTCTATAACTCACCGGAGCCAAGTTTCCTGGATTTCTTTACTGTACATGTGACTCAGCTGGAGATGTAATTCCCAAACTCATATTTTCAGCATGCTTGTCGTCAATGTAGGCAGCTACCTTATGGGTATGTATAACCATTTCCCCTCTTGAAATCAGCCCCTCTTTTTAAAAAAATTAAAAATATAGGTGGGATTGGGCTATGTTGCCCAAGCTGGTCTTGAACTCCTGGCCTCAAGTTATCCTCCCACTTCTGTCTCCCAAAGTGTTGTGATTACAGAGATGAGCCACCATGCCTAGCCTGAAATCAGCTTTAATTCTCTCCCATGCAAATAAGCACCTGGTGAAAATCACCTTTGGAAAATTAATGCTTTTGAAAATAATCCAAGTCACCTTCACTGTGTGTCTGGGAACATTTCGGGTTGGTTTCCCACATCACATCACTGCTCTTCTGCTTATTGTATTCCCACTTACTAGCCGTCAGGTGTTGGTTTATTAGGAGACATTACCGTGCATGTCACACAGCCAGTTGGCATCACATTTTTGGCTCCTTCTGTTGAATCTCTTTCTAGTTGGCTGGCAAATTAAATCTGTTCATTGAGAAGGGAGCGTGTGCATATTTGTGCTTGTTTATGTATATGTATTACTGGCAGGGGATGAGACAGAAGCAAAAGTTGGGTCAGTTAAATACACTTGTCTCTCTTCCACTTCCTAGTTTTTGGAGATACTTTTCCTTGCCATTTTGTAACAGATGATATCCTGGGTTTTATTATTCAGTCCTTTGTGTCTAACAGTGAATTATTTGTTAACATTTGAGCCTACATATTTAGCATTTTATTATGGGGACAGTAAGATAGAAATAATGTATGTATTTACATATCCATATCTCAAATCTCAGAGACTAGTAACCATAGTGATGATATCTGTGAGTTAGCTTACATGAGAATTTCTGGGGACAGTAGTGGGTTCTGATCATGTGTCAGGCAATCTTTTGGGTGCTTTATATATATTAACTTATTTAATTCTCATAGCAACACTATGAAGTTCTTGATATTATTACCTCCATTTTCCAGGTCAGGAAGCAGACACAGAGAGCTTACATAACTTGTTTAAGGTCACCCAACTAATAAGTAACGATATACTTAGTCCAAATTATGGAATAATAAGAAACAACCCTGAAATTTGAGAGGCTTAAATACACCAAAGGCTTATTTCTCACTCAAGGCACATGTCGTGTGGATTGGCAGAGGGACACCCCTCATTATAATCATTAGGGTCACTTGGAGACCCAGCTGACAAAGGCTCCATCTCAGCACATGCTTCCAGGAAGGGAATTGGCAAGTTGAGCTCTGGCTTAAAGCTTCCACCTGGAAGTGACGTTTTACTTCCCACATTTCATTGTCCAAGGTAAGTTTCTAGGCCATGATTCCATTTCAGGGAGGTAGGAGAGGGCAGTCCTGCCATGTGCCTAGAGGGAGAGAAGAATCGTAATGTTTATGGTAGACCCAGGACTGGGAGCTAGGCGGTTGGGCTACAGATGCTGTGCCAGTGGCTAGAACTGTCAGAAAACACATGGCAAGGATCCTGAGGCAAATGTTTTCCAGAACAGTTTGTCACTTAGGATGCAGAAGAAACGTCATTGAAAGAAATTAAGTAGGCCAGGCATGGTGGCTCAATGCCTGTAATCCCAGCACTTTGGGAGGTCAAGACAGGTGGATCACCTGAGGTCAGGAGTTCAAGAACGGTCTGGCCGACATGGCGAAACCCTGTCTCTACTAAAAATACAAAAATTAGCTGGGTGTGGTGGTGTGCGCCTGAAATCCCAGCTACTCGGGAGGCTGAGGCAGGAGAATCGCTTGAACCTGGGAGGCAGAGGTTGCAGTGAGCCGAGTTTGTATCATCATACTCCAGCCTGAGTGACAGTGTGAGACTCCATCTCAGAAAAAAAAAAAAAAGAAATGAAGTAAAATCCCCTTATAATGCTTATTGTTGATATAATGATTAATATGGCATATTATGACATGAGAAGCAGTGTAGCATAACAGGTAAGAATGCAGATTGAGTTAGGCTGCTTGGGTTGAAATGCCAGCTCTGTCACAGATTGCCTGTGTGACCCTGGGTAAGTTACTTCACCTTTCTGTGCTTCAGTTGCCTCATACGTAAATGGAAATAATCATCATAGTACCTATCGTAGAGAGTTATTATATCATTGACAGGGATTTTTTTCTTTTCTTTTCTTTGTTTTGAGATGGAGTCTCACTCTGTCTCCAGGCTGGAGTGCAGTGGTACGATCTCGGCTCACTGCAACCTCCGCCTCCTGGGTTCAAGCAATTCGTTTGCCTCAGCCTCCCAAGTAGCTGGGACTACAGGCGTGTGCCACCACACCCAGCTAATTTTTGTATATTTAGTAGACACAGGTTTTCAGTATGTTGGCCAGGATGATCTCGATCTCTTGACCTCGTGATCCGCCTGCCTCAGCTTCCCAAAGTGCTGGTATTACAGGCGTGAGCCACCGTGCCCAGCCATCATTGACAGGGATTTAAAAAATGGTATGTGGGAGAGAGATCCAAGATGGCTGATTAGCAACAGCCCAGGAATGTAGCTCCCAGTGAAAGCACAGAGAACGAGTGGACGCCGCACTTTCCGACGAATTTTTGTTGCCCACAGACTGGGAGATTCCTGGCAGAGGAGCCACACGGGTCACCAGCGCGACTCTTTTGGCCGGCGCGGCTGTTTTGCCGGTGCCCCAGCACGGCGCTTCTCCGTGCGGAGTGTACGGGACGGACGGGCTTGGCTGGTCCCATCCCCAAAAGGAAAACAGCAGTTGGAAGCGCTGAGGACTGAGAGTTTCACAGCAAGCACAGCTAACCCAGGAAGGTCCGGCTCTGTGGAGAAGGGGCGTCCGCCAAAGGAAAACTAAGAAACAGAAAAAACTTCATCACCAGGCGGAGAGAGATCTAAGATGGCCACGTAGCAGCAGCTCAGGATTGTAGCTCCCAGTGAAAGCGCAGAGAGTGAGTGGATGCCGCAATTGCAGACGAATTTTTGATGCCCACAGACTGGGAAATTCCTAGCTAAGGAGCCACACGGGTCACCAGCGCGACTCTTTTGTCCGGCGTGGCTGTTTTGCCGGCGCCCCGGCGCGGCACTTCTCGGTGCAGAGCATACGGGACTCGGTGCCCTTTTAGTCGGGCTCTGCTGGTCCCATCCCCACAAGGAGAACAGCAATTGGAAGTGCTGAGGACTGAGAGCAAGCACAGCTGAACCTGGGAAGGCCCAGCTCTGTGGGAAGGGGCACCCCCCGAAGGAAAACTAAGAAACAGAAAAAACTTCATAACCAACAAGCCCAACGTCCACTCAGAGACCCAATCTGAAAGTCAGCAATTACAAAGACGACAGGTGGATAAATCCACAAAAATGGGAAGAAACCAGTGCAAAAAGGCTGAGAACACCCGAAATCAGAATGCCTGTCCTCCTACAGGGGATCGCAGCTCCT
>CAUYQU010043790.1:0-12630 GCA_963574635.1 Cheracebus regulus
TTTACTTCCTTCACTGCCCTGTCTGACCTGCTTGGCAAGATCCCCTGCCTCTGGGGCCCACATACTGGAAGGTGCAGCGCCCAGGGCACACAGCTCCCGGGTGGCAGTGGGACTCATGCACAAGAAGGGCATCCCAGAGCTAAGTGGAGGCGTTTCTGGAGGGTACCAGCTGCCCAGGTGCCAGCAGCGGCTGCCAAACGTGCCCCACGGAGACAGAGCGCACGATCAAGGTGCTTTGGTCACTCTGAGGCCTTCCTCTGCCCCTGGCCTCCGTTCCCGCTCCGCCCCACAGCGACCTTCCTAGTGCCGGGTATTCACCTAAGGTGTTTGCGGCCCGCCTTCAGCACGTGCATGCCGTCTGAGTCCCTGCCATTCCCGGACCCAGGGAGGTGCCGTCGGAGGGCGGGGCGACCCAGCAGGGGGCGTGGCGAAAGCCCAGGTTTTCTGCTGCGCATGATACGCCCTCTTTAAGCAGAAACTTACAGCCAGGGTGCCTCACCCACTGCGGCCCTTGAAAAATACAAAAGGGCCGGGCGTGGTGGCTCAGGCCTGTAATCCCAGCACTTTGGGAGACCGAGGCGGGCGGATCACGAGATCAGGAGTTCAAGACCAGTAACCAATGAAGTGAAACCCCGTCTCTACTAAAAAAAATACAAAAATTAGCCGGCCGTGGCAGCGCGCCCTGCAGTCCCAGCTACTCAGGAGGCTGAGGCAGCAGAATCGCTTGAGCCCGGAAGGCTGAGGCTGCAGTGAGACGAGATCGGCCACTGCGCTCCAGCCTGGCAACAGAGCGAGATTTCGTCTCAAAAACCAAAAAACGAAAGGAAGTCTGGAGACAGCCCAAAGGGCTTGGGTTGAACAGTGGCGATTTTTGTTTCCCCCACCGCCTGCACACGCGAAAGCGCTCGCGCTGCCTTTGGCTCGGGCAGGGGCGTCAGTCCGGAACCTGTGACCCACGGAACTTACGGCTCTGAGCACCAGGTTAGGCGCATCCTTTCGGAGCGGTTTCCGGGGGGCTCTTGCCTCGCCTGCATCTGTGGTGTGGGGACTTGCTGACGGCCATGGCCCCATGGGCCTGGCGCTGACAGACCCCGGAGCGGCGTCTGACTAAGGTCTACAAAGCCACCGGCGACCGGAGTGCTTCCTCACTTAAGTCAGAGCCCCGGCTCGCGGTGCGACCCGGGTCTCCCGTGGAGGCGCGTCGCCGGCCTCCTGCAATTGTGGAGCTAGGGGAAGGTAAGGGGAAATGTAAATCACTTTTCCCCACATTTCATACTTTCATAGGCTATAAACATTTTAAAAATTGTTAAAATGTTTACAGTGTGGATCTCTCAGTTGAATGTTATTGAAATCAACCTAACCTCAATTATGAAGGCCCAAAAGCCTCCCTTTAGGCTTATTCCGGCCCCCATCCCTCTACACACAAACTGTTGGTTTCTCCTTCTGCCTCTGTGCTCCTAAAGCACTCAGTGTTTACCTAGCCTCATACTTTACTGAAAGCACAAATTTGTCGCTTGTCTGTCCACCCCCATAAGCTTCTTGAGAATGAGAACTTTCGTGTCTCTTCCCAGCACAAGTGTTTTATATGTATATTGTTGAAGAACTTCAAATATGATCTATAAAATGGTGACTCAATATTTCCAACCCCAGCCTCTCCCTTGAGTTCCCAGCTCACAGCAAATACAGACTGAACTTAGTTTGAATTCAATAGCACACAACTGGAAGATCCGCACTGGACAGCTTTGCACAATTTTTAACATTTTGGTACTCTCAGCATCGCCAATTCACTGTGTCCAAAATAGAGTGGAATGTTGTTTCTCCCCACCTCTACTCTGCCATCCCCTGAAGTCCTTTGCCCCACCACTCAAGGGGTGCCTATCACCTATCGCAGTAAATGGCACCTCTGTCTTTCCAGTTGCTCACGCACAAAACTAGGCTGCTACTTTGATGTCTTCATTTTTCTCTATTCTATGTCTAATTCCCTGGCAATCCTGTCAGTTCTCTCTCCACACTGTACTCAGCATACTCACTGCTATACCTCCAGCTTAAATCACCATCATCCTTTGCCTGGAATGCTGCATCAACCTTCTAATCACTGTCCTTCCCCCCTCCTCCTTCCTCCCTTTCTTCTTCCGTCGTGTAAATCATCATTTCATCCTTCTGCTTAAAATCTTCTAACGTTTTCTTATTACACTTAAAATGGCAAACTCTTCCCCTTGAGCCCAGCAGGATTTGGGTCCCTTCAGTCTCCAGCTTCAGCTTCTGCCTCCTTCACACTCTAGCCGTGCTCACTTTTTTGTTCCTCAGGCTTACCAAGCTCAGTTGCATCTTAGAGAATTTGTTCTTGCTATTCTGCCTGGAATATGTTTCCCAATCTTTATAAGACGATCTCCTTATCTGTAGGTATCATTTCAGATGTCACATCTAAGAGGTTTTCTTTGACTGCTATAGCCAAAGCAAATGTTGATCATCGAATGAATAACTGAATGAATGGAATGGTATATAAGGTAGCAGAGTTGATAATTTAAGGGTAATTCACTATATATCTCCAAGCACATAGATTTGTAATGCTTTTCCAGCCTAAAATCTATACAGTTGATTCACAGATACTTGGTTGACAGGTTTTATATATCAGTGTGGCTCATCAGCTTATATGTTATTGGGGCCAGAATCTATGCTTACACTTTATTCGAATTTGATTTTACAGAAGAATTGGGGTTTTTTTCTTTTAATTAAGTGTGCTGTGAAATTATTACTTATAACTCTAGGTCCTTTACATACATGAACACTTAATTCACACAACACGGAGGCAGGTACTATAGTTTCCATTTCGCAGATGAGAAAATCAAGGTTTAGGAGGTGGGAGGGTGAGAACTAACTCTGGGCCCATGCGCGTTCCACTGCATCATGTTCCTTCACGAGGCCCAGCCCTCTCAAATGCTCCTCCCCTGTCGGTGTGACTGGCACCCAGACTTGGCTCAATACCTGTCTACTCCCTGGAGCATCCGCTCCAATCACCAGCTTTTGTGAACCCATAAAACATGCTTGTACCATCCTTTGGTCCTTGCTCACCTTTTGCCACTTGGTGCGTGTGTTGTTGTTGGAAATGGCATGCCATTAATTAAGGACTAGTCTAGAAGTCAGAACCTGAATTGAGGTCTGTTCCCAACTAGCTTTGTCATACAGGCAATCGCTTTACATTTCATCCATGCAGAAGAGCTCATCTCCGAGCTCCTTTCTGGTTAGTTGACATGTAGGTTATTTTTTTCTATGCAAATATTTTGTCTTCTCAGACAGTAAGCTTTTATTACCTGGGTTTTTGTTTGTTTGCATGTATGTTTTTAATCCAATTGTAGTTACATGCAAGTAAGTTCTTGCTGGCAAGAGCTACCTTTAGATTCCCCAAGTGCCTCATATGGGGTGTGTAAAATAAACAAGTGAAGGGATGAGTGGAAATTTTCAGTTCTTCTTGTTCAGCAGGTCTTACTGATGTGAAGGACATGGGCCTTTTTTGGGCCTTACCTGTGTGATCTGGCTCTTCCCACCCATTTGGTCTCCTGGGCTTGCTACCCCCAGCCCGACTGATCTTCCAATTCCTTCAGCAGATGAAGTCCCTTGCACCTTCTTGCTGTGCTCTTCCCCTGGCCCAGTAGGCTGCATTTCCTTTCTGCATGGCTGGCTCCTTGTTATTGCCCAGGCAAGATGCTTTTCCTCCTCACAGGTGTTCCCTGGCTCCTTACTTAGGGAAGACCACCCCTTCCCACTTCACTGTCTGTGTCACCACCTGGCTCCTTTTCGTCATAGCTACATCGTTCATTTGCAGTCATCAGCTGGTTGTTATTGCTCTCTACTTCAGGCAGCACAAAACGCATCTACTGTTCCACTCTGTCCTTCACACTGGCTGGGATCTAATGCAGGGAGCCCTTAGACATTCCTTAGAATATTGGGAAGTGAAGGAGAAGTGAATGTATTTGTGTCTCTGTGCCCCAAATGAAAAGCCTTTCTTTTTCCTCCATAAGAAATGTCAATCATGCCTGTAATCCCAGGACTTTGGGAGACCGAGGTGGGTGGATCATGAGGTCAGGAGTTCAAGACCAGCCTGCCCAAAATGGTGAAACCTCATCTCTACTAAAAATACAAAAACTAGCTGGGTGCAGTGGCGGGTGTTTGTAATCCCAGCTACTCAGGAGGCTGAGGCAGGAGAATCGCTTGAACCGGGGAAGCGGAGGTTGCAGTGAGCCGAGATCATGCCACTGCACTCTAGCCTAGGCAACAGAGAAAGATTCCATCTCAAAAAAAAAGAAAAAAAAAGAAAGAAATGTCGAATTGCTAGTAGGTCAAAAAAGTGACATTGTCCCTTGATGTCACTTTTTTCATATTCAGGTTGGTATTCACACACCATCCCTGTAAACTCCATTTACCAATCAAAGCCATTTTTTGTGGCTTTTTGGACTGTCTTCTGTCTCCATATTTCTCTTTAAATGCTAGAATGGAACACAGTGTTCTTAATAACAGTTGAACAGTGGTTCAGTGGAAGAAATGATTTCTTTCACACTCTCATTTTTCTCTTACTTAGAATCCAGGATTCCATTGTGTTTATGGTTTGTTTTTGTTCTTTGTTAAGTTTCCTTGAGCAGATAACTCCATGGACAGGAGGGTGATAAGGAAGGAAGAATGCTAATATAACTGTAATATATAGTCACCCTTTTAATCACAGGATCAGTATGAAACCTGTTTGAATGACTGAATTTCTCAGGCAGTTCTTTCAAAAAAAGACAAAAAACTGAAGCAGATGGTCCTTCAATTAACATTGCATTCTTTTCCCCTTTGTATAATTGATAGGTCTGATTTATTTTGTTACTGTTTTGGTTTTTCAAAATAGTTCAATATGATTTCATATTGATGTTTACAGAGATATTTTCAGGAGCTGAAAGATGAGGAAATTTATCAGGAGCCTATATTTGATTCTTGTTCTCATAAACATCTTTCCTTGCATCTTTTTCCATATACTTCTTAGAGCTAGCTTTTTTTCTGTAAGCAAAGTCAAGATAATGTTAATAGAAATCAATAAATCTTACCAAACAGCATTTGCAGTTGTTTGAGAATGTCCACATGCATGGCAGGTAGGAATAGTTGAGGAAGAGATAAAAGAACTGGTGTTTGAAGATGGCAGAAATGTAGCAGTGTAGAAATACATGCTGTTGGAATGTTTTTGAGACAGAAAACCCTAAATACCCAGGTCTCATGGAATCAGGAAGCAGCTTGTGCCACCCCTCAGCACCGCCATGATGCCCATCAGCTTAGGACTTTGGCTGTCACCATATCTGACACTTTAAATAATCTCCATTACATTTGCTGAATTTCAAGCAAGTGAAAAAAAAAGATAATCTCCATAAAATATTTTGTAGATTATACTTGAAGGTAATAGGTTGAGAATTCACACATTTTGTGTTAGATCCCCTTCTGACTTCCCATTGAATGATTATCTCTTTTCCAGCCCGTACCAGAGATTAAAGTTGTGTCCAATCTGCCAGCCATCACCGTGAAGGAAGTAGCCCCAGCGAGTGTTAGTGATGCGGCTCACCTGGCCCCAGAGGAGATCAAGGTAAGAAAGCAGTGTTAGATTGCAGTAAACCAAGATTACATCATCACTGTACTCCAGCCTGGGCGATAGAGCAAGACCCTGACTCAAAAAAAAAAAAAAAAAAATCTGGGGACAGTGGCTTATGCCTTTAATCCCAGCACTTTGGGAGGCCGAGGTGGGTAGATCACGAGGTCAAGAGATCGAGTCTATCCTGGCCAACAGGGTGCTCTACTAAAAATATAAAAATTAGCTGGGCATAGCGGCGCACGCCTGTAGTTCCTGCTACCGGGGAAGCTGAAACAGGAGAAACTAATCATGTTATAATATTCAAACGCCTGTCTCCAGTATCCTGGCTTTATTATGAGGTACAGGCTTGAGAGTTACTATAAAAGCAGTTTTTAAATAGCTAGTATCAATATCTTCTTATAATCCAATCCCAATACTAGCAGTGATGTTAGGTTAAAAACAAATTGCTTGCATTGCGTCCATACTAGCAATACTTTGATATCAGCATTTCCTTCCCATTTTATCCAGGTAAGCTGATTAGTAATGGAATCTGGGTCTCGAATCAAGCATTTGGTTATCGGAAGAGGTTGGATACATCAAATGCAGCCGTCCCCGCCATGTGAACATTGAAGCCCATGCCTTACACAGTAATAATGGTTTCTGCCAGGTGCTCATCCTCCTGGCTGCCTTAGCAGCTAGACCTTCTTTTTCCCTCCTCACTTGCTTTGCTACTCCTACACTCACCCCTTCTGTCGGAGCCTCTGCCATCTCCATGCAGGTGACAGCCCTGGCAGGATAGGCTGGCAGCTGAGGAGAAAAGAGAAAATGGATCTTCACTGGAGAGGTGTTTCCTTTCCTTCCTCTGTTCCTTGGTCTCTGGGTCCTCTGTCTTCAGTCCAGTTGTTGTCATTAGCAGCTCGGAGCTGAGGCTGCCTCAGGCATGTCCCTGAAGCTGATTGGATGCTGCGGAGGGCTTGCTTCTCTTGAGCTGTTAGCTTGAGAACCCAGCTCTCCATGCTGCCTTTGCAAATTAGTTTGGGAATTAAACTGTTGCTCTAAGAGTCTGCTGTCAAAGAATGCATTCCAGGTTGTAAAGAGCTGAGTTACCAAAGCTCACTGGAATGCAGGTGGGGATTGCTCTGCGTATTCATGCATTTGGCCATGTCTACTTGCTAGCTGCTTCCAGAGGCATTGTTAAACTCGATTAATGAATATGTTGGTGGTTATTTTTAATAGGAGAAAAATAAAACTGGAGATATAAAAACAGCTGCTGAAAAAAACAGCTACAAAGAAACGAGAGTGGAGGAAAAAGAAATATCAAAAACATATGAAAATAAAAGAGGAAAAGTGGAGAAAACTGCTTGAAAAGAGCAGTCCGGATCAAGCAGGGAAATACACAAAGCAGTAGCTTTGGAAGAGTTAAACAGCTGACTGAAACTGGCAAAGCTTCCTTAGTAAAGGTGAGGACAAGGGAAAGGAAACTGCTCAAGGGGACCTTTGAGGGGAAAGTGCTGGGTGACTGTAATGTCTGAGCCAGCCCACAGTCCCCCTGTGGGATGGACACCCATGCTGCTGACTGGCAGGAATCACAGCCTTAAACCTTCTGGAATTTTTCATCTAGGGTTCTCACAATCGCCTGGGTCCTGGCAGCAGCTTTTCTTTCACTCCCTTCTTCCTTAAATTGTAAGAACATTGTAGCAGTATAGAACGTATAGAATACCTCTATGCTGACTGATTTAGTTTTTTGTAATTCTAGTTCTTTTTCATATTTATAGTTGTGTATGTTGTAATAATGATGTGCTATTATGTTTTTGGCTTTTTTCACTTACCAGTACATTTTACAGCATAAGTGTGTGGTTTTTGTTTGTTTGTTTTGTTTTGAGACAGAGTCTTGCTCTGTCGCCCAGGCTGGAGTGCAGTGGCACGATCTTGGCTCACTGCTACCTCTGCCTCCTGGGTTCAAGCGATTCTCTTGCCTCAGCCTCCTGAGTAGCTGGGATTACAGGTGCGTATCACCATGCCCAGCTAATTATTGTATTTTTACTAGAGACGGGGTTTTACCATTGTGGTTAGGCTGGTCTCAAACTCTTGACCTCGTGACCTGCCCACCTTGACCTCTCAAAGTGCTGGTATTACAGGCGTGAGCCACCGCGCCTGGCCACATGTGTTGTTTTTAATTGCAGGATGAAGGTAAAGACAAGGCCTTAAAGTCCTCTCAAGCATTCTTTTCTAAATTATAAGATCAAGTAAAATGCAAATCAGTGATGCAAAGAAAACAGAAAAGAAAAAGAAGAAAAGATGCGATATTTCTGTTCATAATTTAAAGTTATATTTTGAATATAACGTAAATATTAATGTGTAAGCTTTGTTTTGGCATTGTTCTGTTTTATAATAAAATTCTTGAGAACTTTTCTTTGCATCAGTGGCAGATATTTGAGAATTCCATGGTGTGAAAAGACAAACTCCAAACTATTTGCAAAGGCCATCTGATTTTCACCAGGTGCAAAGCAGGACCTGGCTCTCCAGGCCCTTCCTGTTCAGGCACTGCCTGAGCTGATCGTGCCGTGCTCTTGCCATGGCTGGGGCCTGTGTGAAAGTCAGGGCAGCGTGTCCACATGGGCTAGTAAGTAAGCACTGGCCTGCAGGCTGAGAAGACGACAGAGCTAGCCAAGCCCCTCACCAGCAGCTGTCTATAGCAGAGGTCCCCACTTTTTGGGTTCTTGATTTCCTTCTCCCACTGCCCTGTCATTTCACAAAGCAATGCCATTTTCATGCCTGTGCCTTACTTCTTTCCCGCTTTGGGAAATGATTTCATGTCACCTGAACAAAGGCTCAGCGTAGGCTGTAGAGCACTATCCACAATTAGATGCATAGGACAGCTATGATGAAGTGAATCTAGAAGCAATAGAAGCTCAATACAGCCAGGGATGTAGACTGCAGTCTGCAGTGTTCTGTGACCACCTGATGCTCATTGTTTCAACCACCCCATCCAGGGAAAATTGCCTTTTGCCTGATAGGCTCTCATTGTTTGATGGAATTGCAGTAAGCCTTAGTCCAGATGAGTAGAGAATGCGGACTAAGATTCCACCAAAGCAACAGGTAAGATCCTTCTGGTTTTTCATCTACAAGGGGTCAGTCATAATGGTCAAGAAGAGCCTGTGAAAGTTTGCGCTCTGCATTCCTGTTACTGCAGAAGCTGGCTGCAGCAGGGTAGAGCTAGGCTGTATGGGGCTAAATTAAGCATCAGTTTTTGCCTATTTGTGCTGCTATAACAAAATACATGCAACTGGGTCATTTACAAACAACAGAAACATTTCTTACAGTTCTGGAGGCTGGAAGGTATACAATGAAGGTGCTGGCAAATTCAGTGTCTGCTGAGAGTTACTCTCTCTGCTTCAAGATGGTTCCTTGTTATAGCCTTGCTTAGCAGAAGGTGGAAGAGCAAAAAGCCACCAAAGTCACTCCGTCAAACCTTTTATAAGGATGCTAATCCCATCCATGAGGGCTTTGCCTTCAAGACTTAACCCTCTAAAGGTCCTACCTCCTAATATCTCATTGGCCATTAAGTTTCAACACATGAATTTTGAAGGACACATTCAGACCATAGCGTTCCAACTCTGGCTTCTCAAATTCATGTTCTTTCATGAATACATTCATTCCATCCCAATAGCCCCCAAAATCTTAACTTGTTCTGGCATCAAATTTTATGTCCAAAGTCTCACGTGAACATATGGGTGAAACTGAGAAGGTAGGATTCATCCTGAGCCAAATTTCCCTCCAGCTGTGAAATCAAACAAGTTACATGCTTCCAAAATACAATGGTGGAATGGGCATAGGATAGATAGTGCCATTTTAACAGGGACAAATAGGAAAGAAGAAAGGAATAGCTTAGTCCAAGTGAGTCCAAAACCTAGCAGGGCAAGCAGCATTAAATCTCGAGGCTTGAGGATAATCTTTGACTTTATGCCTCACCTTTCAGTCACACTGGGGTGAGGTTGGTTCCCCAGGGGTCCAGGTGGCCCCAGCCCCATAGCTTTATTGGGTATAGCCCGTGCCCTGGTTCTCACTGGTTGGAGTCTTGTGCCTGCCACTTTCCCAGGCTGCCAATGCCCACCGGAGGCTCTATAGGTCCAGGGTCTTAGGGCCGGCCCTGCCCCAGTGGCTCTGCTGGGCCTTGCTTGTGAAGGCGTTCTCTGCTGTGGGCCCACCCCATGGCAGTTCTTTGCCTGCATCTGATGTCCCCCAGTCCTTGCCATACCTTGCGCGGTTTTCTGGCTGCCAACTCTCTCTTCCTCCTACTGCACCAGCTCAGTCTCCTTTGCGGGCTCCTCCTCACTGCCCCACCTTTTGTTATTGGAATGCTCAGTCTTCTGACTGTTTAGTTCTCTATCTAGTCAATCCTTGGTCTCAGATTAATACCATTTAAATGCCAATAACTCCCAAATTTATATTTCCAGCCTGACCTGACTTGCTAATCAGTTCAAGCGTTTTCATCTACAAGAATGTCTAACCAGTATCTCAAACTTACATGTCCAAAATGGAACTCTTACTCTTTCCCCTCCATCCTGTCAGTCGCTAGGCCAAAGGCTTCAGAGTTTCCCTTGACTTTTCTTCTCTTGTACCTTACCACCTTTACCATGAGCAGATCCTGCTGGCTCAGCCTTCTAAATATATTCAGAATATGATGATTTCTTATCAATTACAATGCTAATGCCATGACCCATGCCACCATCATCTCTCCCTGGACTACTGCATCAGCCTTCTGTTTTCCTTGCCCCCTCTCTTCCTTCCCTCCTTGTGTGCCCCAGCTCGTTTTTTTTTTTTTTTTTTTAATGTAGAGATGACGTTTCACCACGTTAGCCAGGCTGGTTTTGGTTTCGAACTCCTAACCTCAGGTGATCCGCCCACCTCGGCCTCCCAACGTGCTGGGATTATAGGTGTGAGCCACCGTGCCCAGCCTTTTTTGTTTTGTTTTGTTTTAGAGGGAGTTTTACTCTTGTTGTCCAGGCTGGAGTGCAGTGGTGTGATCTCGGCTCACTGCAACCTCTGCCTCCTGGGTTCAAGTGATTCTCCTGCCTCAGCCTCCCAAGTAGCTGGGATTACAGGCCTGGGATTACAGGGTGTGCCACCATGCCCAGCTATTTTTGTATTTTTAGTAGAGACGGGGTTTCTCCATGTTGGCCAGGCTGGTCTGGAACTCCTGACCTCAGGTGATCCGCCCCCTTTGGCTTCCGGAAGTGTTGGGATTACAGGCATGAGCCACTGCACCTGGCTCCAAGCTCTATTCTTAATGCAAAAGGAAAAGGGGTCCTTTTAGAGCTTATGCTACAATATCTTTGTCTCCCCTCCTCTCATCTTACTCAAAGTCTATGCTCAAATTCATACAATGACCTGCGGGGCCCTACTTCAGGTGCTGGCTAACAGTAGCTGGATGGCAAGTTAGCCAGCAATTTTTGTAAATAAAGTTTTATTGGAACAAAACCACACTCATATGTTACATATTATCTATGGCTGCTTTCACACTACAATAGCAGTGTTGCCTAGTTACGATGGAGGCCACTGTCAGGCCTCAAAGTCCAAGCCTGGCCATTATAGCCTCTGTGACCTGCACATACACCTCTGAATGGTCCCCAGGAGCCAGAAAGTCTGAAGTAACCACAAGTAACCAAGTGGCCACAGAAAGAAGTGAAACAACTTGTTCCTGCCTCAACTAATTGCTCTTCTCCTGCAAACTGCAACCTTTGTTCCTGCTCAGCCTTGTAAAAATTTTCCCCTGGACACTGGGTTTCTCAAGACCCCCACCCCTATAACTGTGTAATTTAACACACACTCACCTCTGCTTGCAACCCATAACCCCCACCCTTATGATCATGCCTGATGGTAACAAATGATCCCTGCCCTTGTGATCATGCATCCCTTGATGTCCTTCCCCTCCCTAAAATAGATTATCACCTTTAACCATTTGCCCCAATCTATAAAACCAACTCGTATTCCACGGCCCTCTACTGACTCTTTTCAACTCAGCTGGCTTGCACCTGGGTGAATAAACAGCCATGTCGCTCACACAAAGCCTGCTTGGTGGTCTCTTTATGTGAGTGACCCGCCTGACAGCCACGTGGTCTCAAAAGCCTCAAACATTTACTACCTGGCCCTTTATAGAACAAATTTGATAACACTTGCCCTCCATGATCCGGCTCTCTGCTGCCCCCCTCACTTTGTTTTCTTGTGCCTCCTTGGTGTTCTTAGAGCCTGCTGGGCAATTTTCTGCCTCCGGGCCCATGTGCTGTTGCTGTTTCCTGGCCTACTGTGGTCTCTCAGTCCACAGCCTTACTTCCTTCAGGCCGATGTCAATCTTCAAGTGTCATCTTTTCAGTGCGGCCTTTCCTTACCACTCTTTCAAAATTGTAATCCTCTAACCCCCAAGATTTTTCTGGCTTTTCTTGTCTTCAATTTCACTACATAGTTTAGTTTTTAAATTTTATTTTCTCTATTCCCTTCCACCAGAATATATCCTTTTTTTTTTTTTTATAAAAGAACGAGAGAGAGAAAGAGGAAGAGATTTTAGAAAAAGAAAAGGAGAAAGAAAGAAACATCAAAAGAAAGAAAGAAAGAGAAAGAGGAAGAGATTTTAGAAAAAGAGAGAAAAGGAGAAAGAAACATCAAAAGAAAGAAAAAGAATGAAAGAGAAAAAGAGGAAGAGATTTTAGAAAAAGAGAGAAAAGGAGAAAGAAAGAAACAGCAAAAGAAAGAAAAAAAGAATGAAAGAGAGAAAGAAAGAGGGAGAGAAAGAGGGAGAGAGAACAAGATTCTTGTTTTATTGCCCAGGCTAGAATACAGTCTAAAAATGGGTATTAAAAACCTCTTTTATGCCAATAATTGTGTTTAACAATGGAGACAGTAAGGAATAGGGGATGAAAATAACAAATAAGCAGCCAACCAATATTTTATTTAAACCTGTGAAATGCTATGCAATTGCTGGGGAGTGATTTACTTCCAGTTATGTGGTCACTTTTAAAATAGGTATAATGTGATACTGAGAA